>CAMOHE010048122.1:27605-64225 GCA_946598075.1 Artocarpus hirsutus
AATAGATAATTAGGAATAATATTTGATTAATTTACATAGTTATTGTTTGGTGGTAGCAAATGATCCTTTAACCGATTCCATTATTATTATCTTCTATTTATTTATTTTTTTGTTTTATTTAATTTTGTTATTTAGTTAATTAAATTCAAACCCCCCCCCCCCCCCTCAAATATGTCTAGTTTTATTGTTTCTTAAGTTTTTGCATCAAAAACTAATTAATTAAACCTAATCATTTGTGGGAACGATCCTTATTCAACACTATACTTGACTATGACTACAATTTAAGTAAGGTTATATTTGGTGTTCCCCGGGACATACTGAATTTTGGCGTCGATCGTCGAGGATTGTTTGTCTAATTAATTTGTTATCTTGTATTTGTTTTTGTTTTTTGTTTTTATTAGTTTTAATTAATTTTTCTTTTGTATTTTTAATTTTTGTTTTTTTATCTATTAATTCCGAGATACTTCGAGGTGATACATCGATGGGTTCTCACAAGTTTTGTCCAACAAGTCTTGGAGCCGTTTTATAGTGCTTGATGGTGATACAAAGATTTGCTCATCCGGTTTCCATATCATGGGTTTTCAAAGGAGTGGTAACTTCAACTCTTCTTTGATAGTTTATGTGCGACAACATGATGTTAGGTTGAAAGAGGTAACTACATCATCTCTTTTTACCATCTTAGATAATGCCTACTTTGTATTAAAAGATATGGCTAAGCATGATCGTTAGAGTTGGAATTGTTTAAAGACCAACCAAGGTTGGGAGAATGATTATTATAATTTTGAGCCATGGATTGACGCTTAATCTTATTATATGGGATTAAAAACCATCAATTGAAGAGACTTTTTAGACTAACCACCTATGGGTACATCTCTAAAAGACCTAGTTAGAGTCTTGCTACTAACACGTTACAATTTCAAGAGGAGATAATTGCTAGCCTTGACAATTTACAAAGCCATATTGATCCCTTGGCTAGCATTATAAGAATATTGAAGGAACAAGGTAGTACTTAAATGGTGGAAAATATGGTGCGGCTTGAGGACGAAGATGACTCAAACAACCTAGGTTGGGAGAGTAATTTTCCTAACATAGGAGCTTCATGGGAATTTGAGCCTCTAGAGGAGATCGACCCTCTAGATGAACACCTAGAGACCTTTGATATTGTTTTAGCTCAACACTTTAACACTCGTGTGGTTGAGACCGATTTACATCTTTTAAGTCATGAGATGTCCATTCAAGACCATGAATTCCACAAAGATCACATCTCAAGCATGGTTTTGGAGAATCAAGTAAAGAGTGATGAGCAATTGGAAAGGTCATTATTTGAGGAATTCCTTTATGAAGCCAAATCACAAGAGATGTTGGAGGATGACGAAGCATATGCGGCTATCAATTTGAGCTCATTGATGGACATTTTATATACTCCATTAATGGATCCCTACTTCCCTTTGGTGCCACCTTCACCACATTACATCCTCCACGAGTTTAAGAGTAAAACGGAGTTCTCCTTCCAAGCATATCATTCAAAATTAAGTCAAGTTGGTGCAATGTGCATAATTGTTCCATATCTTACCAAGCTTGAGGGATTACAATGAAGAACCATACGTGGTGTTCTATGACATATTTTACAGGCAAAAGCTGCTCTTTGATGGCTGCTTCTCCACATCAGGCTGAAGATATTAAACCAAGCGCTTCATGGGAGGCAACCCAATGGATAGAAAGCACACCATAATTTTATGTGTTTTGTTTATTTTTATGTGTTTTGTTTGCTTTGTCTCTTTTCTTCAATGCTTAGTCTTATAATGAGGACAATGTAAAGATTAAGTATGGGGAGGAATGATTTAGGATTTTCTTTTTCCTTTTCGTTAGATTTTTGTTTTCTTATCTAACTAAAAAAACCATGAAAAATTTAAAATTTTTTGTTTTAGTTTAGGTTTTTGAGTAGTTTTTACATCTTAGGATACCTTCCAACTTCTTTGATAAGAATTGAGCACTAAATTTTATGGATTTGATTGATGATGAGTATTGTTTTAAATTTTGATGTCATTCTTTTGTTAATATGTTTTTGTAAGAATCATACTCACATTTTATGCACATAGTCATATTATTTGATAAAGAATCCTACATGTTAAATTAAATGGATTCTTATATCCTCATTTTAATTATCATCGTAATTTTGACTTGTCAAGATTACATGTTAGAACTCTCCCGAAGGTTTGTCAATGTGAACTACTGATCTAGCATCGCTTAGAAAAGGATTAAGGCACTAGGTTTCCCAACACCAAGGCCAAATCAGCCTGAGCCCCGATTGATGTTGCTAAGAGAACATCCCCCTAGTAAGCCATTTTGAGCCTTCATGTAGACTTTTTTATTTGGCTAACCACATCATCTTTCTACCTAGCCCAAAATTTTTGTATCTTTACCCTGGTTCTGAAGATGTATTGGAGCTTAAAGACTTATTTCATGATTCAAGGGAGATTTTGCAAGGAATCGGGTTAGGAATAGGAGGTAAGTATGGTGGAAGTACAAATTAAGGGAATTGAATTGAGCAAGAAGGAAGATAAATTTTTGTAAGGATGGCTCAAGAGAAAAAAAAAGGGCAAAAAAGGAAAAAATTGATCAAAATATAAAACGAAAAAATAGAAAGAAAAAATCTATGTATATATACAAAAATAGAAAAAAAAAAGTAATAAATGTCTTGAGCATTACTATCTTAAGTTTGAGTATTACAAGGTTAGTTAGATTGACAAAAAGGCCTAACAAAGTGATATTTGGTCTATATAAAAATTTTATAGGGTTTTGAGAGGTGTTCATTGAAAATCTTATGATGCCTCTAACCCTATGAAGTTTTTAGAACCTTTGTAATTCTCATATCCTTTCTTTCTTTTAACTACTACCCCTTTGTCCTGTTATAACAGGAGGAGCCTATGACATTTGATCCTTTTAACCAATATTGGGATTTTATTTTTATGAGGACTATAAGGGTTTACCTTTTTCAAAGCATGTGTTGTCTCAATATCAGTGACTGGTTATTTCACACACACCCGAGTATAAATTATTATGGGATATATTGGCTTGGGAATGACTAAATGATTTAATGCAATGCTTGTTTGCTTTATAGTCCATACCTCTTATTATTCTCTGAGATAAAAAGTTGAAAAGTTAGTTTTCTTTGTCTACATTTTCATTATTTGTTTTTCATTTTAGGTCTTCCCAAGGACGAGCAAAGATTAAGTGTGGAAAAATTTGATAAGTGCTAAATTTAATATAATTCTTTAATTATTTTTTCCATATTTCCTTACTTATTCTTAAGTAATTTATGTTTATTTTGCTATTTTGTGTCGTGTAGGTATTTCATGGTGATATGCTTAAAATTGGAGAATTTGGCTAAAATTTGGAGTTTTAAATTACATTTATTCAATTTGGAGGACAAATGGAAGATAAAGTGAGAACTTTAGGAATTTAAATGACCAAATCAACATTTTTAGTGAAAGGAAGCTCGCCCCGATGAGGAAAATCCATGTAGCTGCGCCAAAGGATAGAACCAGCTCGCCCCCGAGAGTTGCAGGCCTTGCAACTGCACCCAACAGCCAACAATGTGCACGGCTACAATAATTAAGCCTTGCCTCTGCACATGGAAACCAAATTCATAGCCTGATGCCTAGTGATCCATGCAGCCGTGCCCAGCAATGTCTCACCCCCACGTGTCTACTTTCAAATGTGCTCTAGTTTAACCTCTATTGAACCTTTTATTGCCTCTTTTCACTCACCAAATACAAATTATAAATACCAACTTAACAACAACAAATCATATCAGTTTTTTCTAACGAGTTTTCATTAGTTCCTTTTAGTTTTATTAATCTTAGGAGATGAAGGAAAAGAAGAAGAAAAAGAGGAGAGGCTTTGGTGGTGGCTTAAGGAATTTATCCCGTGTGGAGAATTCTTCAACGCCAAAATTGTTCTTTTCTTTATTTCTTTCTTTCTTTTCTTTTTCAATTATGTTAGTTTAGCTTTGTTTTGGTTTAAGGGGATTTCAAGACCCTAGACGCAATTTTATGATTAATTTAATTGTTTTCCAATATTCCAATTAAGATTCTTTATATTCTTTCATAATTATTGTTCATGATTATTTTCTTGTTTTGTTTGGATAGCCAACTATATAGGACTTAAAAATATTTTATTGCTAGATTAGAATGTGTGATCCGTAATTGTCTTGTTATTTTAACCATTAATAGCGCATTGTGGTCATTAATTATGATCAAGTTTTTGTATGATTGCATGCGCAACATAACCTAGGTTAAATAATCGGAGCCTGTATAATTGTTGCCTTAATCAACCTACCTTTCTCATCTTAATGCTTTCATTAGATTGATTCCAAAAAGCTTGTTCTAAGTTGTCTAGTGGAAAAGGGGTTTAATAGAGCACTTGTTCTTATTAAATCTACACAATAAGGACAAATTAGGATAGCAGAGCTTGTTGTTATCTACGGTTGGTAGTTTCAATGGATAATTGGAAATAATTTTTTGATTAATATAGTTATTATTTAGTAGTGGCAAATGACCTTTAACCGATTCCATTATTATTATCCTCTATTTATTTATTTTCTTTTGTTTTATTTAATTTTGTTAGTTAATTAATTAAATTCAAAAACCTCTAATTGTGTCTAGTTTTATTGTTTCATAGGTTTTTGTCAATAATTAATTAATTAGACCCAATTCTCTAAGAGAACAATTCTTACTCAACTATACTTGACTACAACTACATTTTAAGGTTTAATTTGGTGTCCTGCAAGACATATCATGCCTTCTTCATGAGAGGTGGTGATAGGGTTTGACTATGGTCTTCTTGTCTCATCCATTGTCTAATCTATAGGTCTTTGTCCTTTCTCGCTTAGTACTCTAGGAAGGATCCTTTTTTCAAAAGCTCTGCTGTCTCATGATGAAATGCCTTGTAATTGGTCATCGTGTGTCCATGGTCTCGATAAAATTCACAATATTACTTCACATTCCTATGATCAGGCGGAGATGTCATTTTATTAGGCCATCAGACATAATCTTTACTTAGATATGCATGACAACCTCCTCGATGTTGATGTTGAAAGCATATTTTGGAGGTGGCAAGGGACTTCTTTTCAGCCTATGCTGCTGCATCCATCCTCAATCTCCTTCTCTCAACCTCTAGTTGCCATCCTTGTAGCTATATAGTGGCCTATCAAATTGTCGTGGCTCAATCGACTAGAACTCTTGTCGTCTAAAATTGAGCTTCCTTATTTTTTTATCTTTTTAACTTTTGCTAGATCAATAGGGCCTTGAGCACATGCTGTTGATGACCTTAAATGGCTTAACACCACGTACAATTATGCATGGTCGACAGGTGATCAACTTTTTTTGGACACACAAGGCAAAGGCATGCCTCAAAGTAAGGGGACAATGATGTGATTTATGGTAAGGGCACTTCGATAACCACATCTAGTATCTGATCAAGGTAAGCTAGGTAGACAAAGGCAAGGTTAAGTCAAGAAAGTCCATTTATCTTTGACAGAGTGTTAATGCTCTTATTTATAATGTTTGATTTCGACTGAGTGTGAGGCAGGTTTAACTTGTGACCCACATAAGTAGCTATATGGAGCCTAGGTGGCTAGTGACACATGTCATGATCTATAGATAACAAGGATTGCCCATCAGAAGGCTGAAATTATGCCATGTGGTGGTCCTTTGGATGTTATTCATTACCACTTATGGAATTATTATCGTGCCTAGGGAGTTGGTCTGGTCGGATACAAGTCAAGTTGATGTGTCCATAACTGGTCCCTTTTAGTAGTTTGGTCTAGTCGACATGCACCATGGTCAAGGGATTCAATCATCTATGACATGAAGCTAGTCAATGTTCTAAATACCTAGTCAGTGCAATGGTCTAAGAACTCCCCCTAATAGTAGCCCCTCAATGCACCTAGTCAGGTATTGAACGAGCAGCACTCTTGATCGGTCATGTCCCAAACATTCTCAAACAATGTCAAAGAAATGGCATCTAAATAACCTCTAGTCTGATGGTCGATGATCCACCATCTAGAGGCTCTAGGATTCAAAGTTTCATCCTACTCGAGACAACACTTAGGTAGAGTCTTCAACCATGCTGACATCATCTACCATGTGTAAACCTTTGGTTGGTCGTTTCCTTGATAGGGTGTGATGATAATGCCTCTTTGATTCTCATGTTTGGGCTCATCTATAAATAAGCCCACCCCTCTCCTCTATTTTCTACCCATCACTCAAGATTTTGTATTATTACTACCAAGAAAATTGTTCATGCATTTCATCTAAGAACTCAAATTCTTACTCATAGAAAGGTAATTGCCGAGAGCCACAATGAGTAATTTGTTAGATTCTCAAAATGTACTATCCTAGAACATGTCCTAGCCAATAAGATCTAGTAGCTTTGGCAAGGAGTTGACAAGGTCGACTTCAGTCAAAGGGTAGAGTTCTGATGTAGTGGAGATTGCACCCAAGGAGGTGACTCCCTCTGCTCCAGCCAAACATCCAAGGGCTAAGGGCTCTATTTGGTGACTGTCCTAGGAAGGTGTTGTACACCTAGTTGACATCTTCTATGAGTTACGAGGAACCATTCCTAACTAAAAGTTCATGGACCTCCTAGACAGGGTTCTTCTGAGCCGTCCCTATAAGGAAGACAACCCTTACAATGAGGCAATAGTCTTAAGCACCTCTGACCGCTTAAGCAAGTTAGAGAGGACATGGATGGTGGCTACCCTTGGTGAACAAAGGACTTCCATTAAAGATGACACGAGGGATGTCGATGTGGAAAGCAACATTAGCCAGGATGAGGATGCCAAGGAAGAGCAGGGTAGTTATGGCCTTCGAGGCGTAGTTTTTTCTCCCTTGGTAAGGATGAGGTTCGAGGCCAATATGCTTATTAGGTCCATTATCTGGGTGAAACAACTGCAAAGGAATACACATTAGCAAAGAGAAATAACGACTCTAATACCTCAACCGAAAATACAAAATCTTGAATAACCTTGGTTGTGTTGAGGTCTAATGACACTCCCACTAAGCCAACCGAGGGCCATATTCCTCTATATGCAGAATTCTTTTGGGTAGGGTTGAGGTTTGCCATAAACCTATCACTCCACTGAGCATTGAATAACTTGAATATATGCATGGCATAACTTAACCCTAATTGTTGTTACACCATAATCAACAAATACATGCTCTAGATGCGGGCATATGCCACTGAGATGCATTGAGAAGCAATTAAACAGATGTTTATAATGATGAAGCTCTTAAGGTAGAGCGGTTAGCACTACTTCTAAGGCTTCCACAAGAATTTCATCCTTGGAAACCCATAGTACGACAAGCTCTAGAAATATTAGTGGTTTTATGCCAGGGGAAATTGGCTGGCCAAGCTAGGCGAGGAAGTCTCAGCCAATGAAAAGGTGCCAACCAGGTTCTACCTAGAGCACGTCTCATCGAAAAGGTCATGAGACTTTTGGGACATTAGAGAGGCCTTATAGAAACTTCTAGAGATGCCGACATCTAAGCATAAGCAAACTGCCCTGCTGAGACAAGGTTGTCTTGCACAGTACCTTTGAGATTTTTAACTCACCTAACCCTCGTCTAGATGACGATATCTTGATTAGCTAATCAAACGAGATGGAAACTATACCTTATAGAGGCAAGAAGATGTGGCTAGTATGAGCAGTTGGTCTGAACAAGCCATAGGGGAGCCATCCATATCTAGTTCTGAGGTTTCTTTTATAGGCACTGCCAAGGGATTCGGGTCATCGATTTCAGATGAGCTGATCAGGGACGTAATATTGATGTTGTACCCTCAAGGGGTACTTTGGATTGGAGGTCTCAACCCATCTGAGCTATTCCTTTTCAGCTATAATTTCTCTTTGCTAAGCATACTCAAACTTGATTTTTTGTTCCTTTTAGATGTAGGGATTGGTGTTTATATAACATAGTGTAAATTCCATCAGAACATTATAAGATTTAAAGTATTGCATAATTAGTAAAATAAATTTCATTCATTCTCCTAAATGCATATTTTGATATGTGTGTATGTGCATAGATATAATAAAGGTTCCAATGTTTGTAAAAGTTTATAATTATGTATATAAAGTGCTCATAATATCAAGGATATGATTATGTATACTTGGTATAAATTTGGTTCACAATCAGTAAATAAAGCTAAGCACTTTATCTTACTTAAGATTATGATATTGTTTATTTCAACTTTGGTGGAATAATATTATCCAGATTCTGGTAATGTTTTCATTATTGGAAAAAGACATCAGTGAGGTTAGAACACATTAAACCTGGATCAAGAAAGAATTTAATTTCCAATGTAATTATATAACAAGAAATTAGAATTCTGTCATTATTGATCATTTTATAGATCATACCTTGATCCTAAAGTGATTGGTGGACTCATTTTTGTGTATTATGTCTTTTAATTGCCAATGGGTGAGATTTATAACTTCATGATTAAAAACTTAGTATATTGGAGACATAGTATTATAAGTAGCTGGAAACACTACTCATAGATATAGAATCCATAATGCCTACTAAATAGGATGATGAGATACTATTCTCACAAGTATTAATTTGGGAACCTAGGCAAAAAATGCTTACTATTTAATATAAGATATCAAATCTTATCCAAAATTCTCATTTATGATTTGTTCATACATAGGTTGGCCATTAAAGTATTAACAGAACTCATGAACAAAGAAATAATCAAAGATGTTATGCAGAAGACTATAAGGTTAGCTCTAATTATGAATACTCTTGTAAAGGGTATTATCATAAGACAAATAATTATACAAGTTAACAACCTTATTTTCAACATTTATTGTTTAAGTTCCAAACAATTAATGTATATAATTTAAGAATGCATCTTTGGTTTCCAATAGTGATGCAAACTGGAGTTAATAAAAATTATTAATTTAATTATGAAATAATTAAAATATGAATAATTATTACAACTTAAACTACATATGTCTATTGGATCCCCTTGCTAGCTCCATAACATTCTTCCAAATAGGTCAATGGAAATACCTTGGATTATTTATTATCTGTCAGAGAAGAATTGGAAATTTAAACAGTGTTGCATCCTACACTCTATGTGGCACCAACTAAATATATTCTGTGAGTACATGTGGTGCCAATTTTATGATTAGGAGATTTAAATATATCACTTGATCTTTATGTAATATATTTGTAATTTAAGTGAAGAAAAATATCTTTTTTCAAAGTTGAAACAAATATTGCACATTAATGATTTATTTTATTGGATATTTCAAATAATTAAGAAAAACACCGAATATATTTATTTTAAAAAAATAAATAATCTTAATTTGAACTAAAATTAGATCTCAAGAAGATACTAGATGGATATAAGATCGCACTATTAAAGGTAGTTGTGACACGTGTCAACTCACAATTAGATGACTGAGATCACGCCTACCAAACCTAGGGATAGGCATGATTCTTAACAGAATCCTAGTGCGATTTTGCTCTAGTTATCAAGCACCAATGTATTTACAAATAGACCTTCGAGATTCTATTTTCTGCAAACTTTTCTCTACCTCCATCAAGTGTTCTTAATGGCTATCCCCTTTAGAGTTCTAAAGAACCTTTGTTGAGGAAGGTAGGAAGGAGATATTGAAGAGATTTTTAAAGAAATCTGATACATGCTCATATGCGATATATTTTCTAAATTAATTTTCTATAAATCTTTGCTTATTTGAGTATTTTGTGTTTTATTATGCAATTTATGTCTTGTAAGTATTTAAAGGTGAAGAGATGAAAGTGGATGAAAAATGAAGATTTAGAGTCTAAATTTGCATTTATTTAGTTTGCAGGATGACCATGGGCTAAGGTTAAAGTTTTGGAAATATTTGGGCTAAAATAAGCATTTTTGTCTAAATTGTAGTGTGTCCCTACAAGGAAACTCTGGGCCCCCATGCCCCAGCATAAAGGTTGCTCACCCTAGCGTAGAAGGAAGCTCATAGCTTTGCGCATAGCACCCAGGCCACATTGCTGTGCAAGAAAATCTCACCCCTACATGCTAAAGTTTCACCCCATGCATCCACGCCCAAAAAATCTATGCGGCCACATGTCTCAACAACCCAATCTAGGCGTTCTGCACATGAGGAGCTTGCCCTCATGAGACCTTGTGTCTTTTGGTCCGTATTTGACCTACATTGATCTTAAGTTACCCTTTTTTAATCCTCAAGACAAAAACCTATAAATACGTCACTTAGACACAAGTTTTTGATAACTTTTTCTATCAGTTTATCAATTTTTCCTGAGTTAATTATATGCTTAAGAGATGAAGACAAAGAAGAAGAAAAAGAGAAGAAAGTTCGATGGCAGCTAAAGGAATTTTGTCTGCATGGAGAATTTTTTGCGCCAAAATCATTCTTTTCTTTATTTCATTTTTTCTTTTCTTTTTCAATTATGTTATTTTAGTTTTGTTTTGGTTGAAGGGATTTTAAGACCCTAAATCTAATTTTATGATTAATTTATAAAATTATTTTATAATTTTCTAATTGAGATTGTTTATATTCTTCTGTAATTTTGTTCCTGATTATTTTCTTGTTTTATTTGAGTGGCCAACTGAGTAGAACTTGAGAATATTCTATTGCTAGATTAGGGTATTTGATCTATAATTGTCTTGTTATTCTAATCCTTAGTAACAAGTTGTATTCAATGATTATGGTCAAGTTTTCGCATGATTGTATATGGAGCATAACCTAGGTTAAATTATCCAAGCTTCTGTGATTATTGCCTTGATCAAAGTATCTATCTCATCTTAATGCTTCTGTTAGATAAAATCAACAGAACTTGTTCTAGGTTGTCTAGTGGAAAAGGATTTATTTGAGTACTTGTCTTATTAAATATATGAACAAAGGAAAGTTTGAGATTGTATAGCTTGTTGTTATCTACAGTTAGTAGTTTTAATAGAGAATTAGGTATAATTTTGTGATTAATTGTATGGTTATTGTTTAGTGGTTGCAAATGACCCTTTAACCAGTTTTATCATCTTTGTTTTATTTTATTTTATTTTCTTGCATTTCTTTTATTTCATAGTTTAAATGATTAATTCAAAATCCTTGCCTTTTATTTGATTTTATTGTGTCCTAGATTTAGAGTCGATAACTAATTAATTAGATCAAATCCTCTACAAGAATGATCCTTACTCACTACTGCACTTATTAACAATGATATTTTAAGCAAAGTTAATTTGGTGCTTCCTTCGAGGCCTACTAAAGTCTCACCAGTGCCCATATGCTAGTTGATCCAGAAGGAGGAGAATAACAAGAAAGATAAAAAGGTTTTAGAATGATTGGTCATCTAAAGTTATTGCCAAGCCTATAAGTTTGTATTTTATTCAATTATTATATGTAGAATCATGAGAAGGACCTTGAAAGTTTAAGAAAAATTTTAAAAAGCCATTTTTTAGCATTTTCATTGATTTTATTGAAATTTTTCCAAGCAAACTAACAGTAGACATGGCGCTTGAAAAGACAAAGGTGGACGAGCAAGAGAGTGCTGCCGAAAGGCTAAAGAAGATGACAAACCTCATCTAGGGCAAGAGGAAGCAGGGTGGTCCCCCTTCCCTGCCATAGATGAACAACAACCTTCCGAGGAAACCTACAACTAGTTGCAGCTCCCAAGTCCAATAGATACCTCCACTTCCTCCTCCATAGCTGGCCAAGAACTCGGTGCTGCCAAGGGCTAATCATTAACCTCGATTCTCTTGCTGGCTGGCCCTTCATTATTTAGTCCTGAATACATTGGCCAGGCTTATTCAATGGATAGGCTTTTTGAGGAGGTCAAGAAGGGGAACGTCTCTAACAACTATGTTGCTTCCTAGAAGCACATGGGTTAGGTAAGTAAGTAATTTATTTATTTTGAACAAGTCTTCCAACCAAATTTAGAGACAAATAACTTGTCAATTTTGGAAGCCCATGCCGAGATGAAGATTGCTGAGATACATGCTAGACATTACTATAGTTAGCAGAAGGAAAACATCTAACGCTTGGAATTTGAGAAGGCCAACTCCAAGAAGGAAGTCGAGCAACTTAGGAGAGAGTTAGCCAAGGCAAAAGAGAAATGTCTAGCTACTAAGCATGAGATCACTAGGGTAAGGGAAGATGCCAAAAATGCTTTGGAAAAGGCAAAGTTTGCTAGGTTAAGCACCATCGATACCTGATTAAGGTGGTGCCAGCTACCCACAAAGGGGCTAGTACTCCGTTGTCAAGGAGTTTAAACAAACCTCAAAGTTTGCCAAGAACTATAGCCTTAGGATGAAGGATGTGAAGACCAAGCTGATCAAAAGACATCTTGGGGCCAAAAAGTTCGATCGGTCCTTCATAGAGGATTTTGACGGTGTCTCAAAAGCCATTAAGGACGAGGTGGTGAAGCTTACCAACTAGGCCAAGTAGGAGGTAGGCAGCCAGACCTACCAAGCAGAAGCAGGCAAAACGAAGGAGACTAAGCAGAGTAACAATTCTGTCCTCCTTATTCTCTTTTCAGGTTCAAGAGTACCCAATTATTATACATGTAACAAGCCTTTAAGCTAGCAAGTGTAAATAGGAAAATAGTTAAGACGATATGTCATGTTAGTCTTTTCGCGCAGGTGATCACGACGACAATTGGTGTGCAAAGTTGAAATTAAGAATTTTGAATTAATTGCAAATTTAATGCATTTGTTTTTTATTTTTTTAAGATATATATATATATATGTATGTATATGTATAATGAAATATCTTCTTTAGTGTGTCTAAGTGTTTGCATGTATAATTGAATGCATCATAAAAAAAATTAAAAAAAATCAGATAAACATTTAAACCATATTTATATTTGTGTACATATGCAATTATATTTGGTAATTTGAATATCATATATATTATATTATTTTTTTACGCTATTATACATAATTGTTGGGGTGTTCATGGATCGAATTATATGGATTAGGGGTCAATCTGTAATCCAATCGATACATATTGGATTGGGAAAATCCTAATCTAGACTAACTTGTGATCCCCTCAATCCAATTCAATCTAATCTGAAAACTATAGATTTTGTGGATTGGCTTCTGTGAATTCATGGATTGAGCCTTTATATTTATTATAACAACTAGTAATTAAAATTAACATAGTATAACATAGTATTGTTTAATAAAATCCAACATATTACAACCTAATAGAATGCGAGTCTTCGATAATAAACTAATTGTAGCACTACGAAACATCGCAACTAACAAATTGAAATAAACTTTGGAATTGGACTAAGCTTTTTTTGTAAGCATATAAACTTTGGACACTCTATTATTTGGGTATAGGTTTATATATTTATTGAAAGTTTTGTGTGTTTATGTATATTCATATATAATTTGCACAACATATATATAGTTTAGATTTATGGATACACGGATTGGAGAATATTCAATCCATAATCCAATCCATATTGGATTGGAAAAAATCCTAATATATTTTTCATTATTCAATTCAATTTGGTAGATTGGATTGGATTAGATGGATTGAATAGATTAATAGATTCCATGAACACCTGAACATAATTATATTTAAAAAAGTTACGTTATCTAAAAAAAGGAAAAGAAAAGAAAAAGAAAAAGAGAAGAAATCCTACTCGTCTTCTAAAAAGGAAAGGAAAAAACTATAAATACCCTTTAGGTAGAAACACTAACCTATAAAACCAGTAAAAAATATATTTTTAGTCTCTCCTTTTAGCTCAAAATTCTCTATTCTCCCTATTGCTTCTCCTTCTCTAATTCTTTTAAGGCCAACAATAATTATAAAGGTATGATTTTTATTCTCTTTTACTATGGATTTCTAGTAAGTGTGTTGTTAATAATGCTTTCATGGTGATTGGCTGATTTTGGTGTTTTGTTTCTCATGATTGAAAAATTAAGGTTTTTCATAAGAGTAAATTATCTATTTAGTAATTTTTTTTCAAGTATTTTGTATTACATGTCTCTTTTAATATCTCTTTAGTAGTATGGGATTGAAATTATATTTTCAAAAGATAATAATATATACAAGTTTTATTCTTATGATTTTATATTTCATTCATAGTCTTGAGTTTCTTAATGAAAACCTTGTTTATGTGAGTTTTGCTCAAAATTATATGAACTAATTTAGGAAACTTATAGTGATTTAATATATTCTAATCACAGTTTAGCAAAGGATTGTAGTGTTAATTATAATTAGTTGGTAAGTTTTAATAGTATGATAATACGATTTGATTATTATGTTCACATGAAAGATAAAATTTAGGGGCTATATTGTTTAAAACTAAAAACTATGTATATTTGTTATAATTTTGATTAAGAACATTTTTTATATGTAGTATAGAGATTCTAAGCTTCGTTTTGATAAATGGACTACTTAAAATGGATATTTATAGCTTAAGATATGAGTTTTTAAAATTTGTACATTGTTGAAGGAATTTTTATAAAAACGAGATTTTTATTACTATATTGTAATATGCTTTTAATGACCTTAATAAAGTCAAAATAAAATGGCTAATAACTTAAAAGAAGTCGTTAAATGTGTATTTTAAACAAAACTAGAATAGCAACTTTTAGATTTTTCTACAATTAATTATGAATTTTCTCATAAAGGTTGGCAAATCTATTTTTGTGCTTAAGTATTAGTTTTGTGTGACGTGTTATATTTTAAGTCTAAGTCAAGCCTTAGTGTTGCTTTTGAATTGATGTTGTTGATACCGTGAGATATTTTATGAATTAAATTATTAATACTTAAATTATATGAATTAAAAAGAAAAGAGGCTAAGCACACCAAGGAGTCTTAAAGTCGCATCATCGGAAGAACTTATAGAGTAAAAACTGCATTACCAAGTAAGTACATCTCTAGTCTGCAACAGGTTTATTGAAAATATGATTTTATATGATTTTACATCTTGATAGCTAACATGATGAATGTTTCAATGAGGATTTTTATTAAAAGTTTTACAATCTTTATTATGTTTAATGTTCCTCATAATCTCATGAAAATAGATAACTAAGAACTATCATGATAAAAGATGTTTAGGAGGTATGCATGATTACAAAGAAAGCCGTCTTTGCACCAAGCCACTAGGTGCTCCCTTTAACATGGGTGCAAATACAACAAAGATAAGTTGTCTCGATAGGTCTAGAACTTGCAATCACACTCTCATCATGGTTGCGCGCTTTGATACATATCTAGGGACCTAACAATAAACAAGAAAATAAAGAAAACAAATGTTTTGAAGGAACTTTTTTGAGGAAAGTTTCTAAAGAATGGTTTGTATTATGTTGAACTATTTGTAACGACCGCCCCCCTTGGACAGGACGATAGGATGGATGTCACGGCTCGTACATACTTACATAGAACGACAGGCCAAACTTATAACTGGCAAGCCGATAGAAGCTCTGCAAGGCAGGTCCTCAAATTCCCCAGATCGGTAGTCCAATGTAAGGCATTCAACAGTCTAAACTTGGACTATCGATAGCCTGCTCCTCAATGGTCAACAGGCCGATCTACCTAGTCTAAAATTATAAGGGAAAACAATCAAATCTTAACTCTTTAGTGTAGAAGAATATCGTGACATTGGCAGCAGAATAAATAGATTACAATTCTTATACAAAACTAGAAAATCCCATAAGTGTTCTAAATATCAATACTTAGCTTTCTAGTCTCATCAAAGAAACACTAGAAATAGACACTTCATCTTAGCCTCGTCATGAGACCTTGGACATTACTTGCTCAGTCATCTAAATCCTTAGCTTGAAAACTCACCTGCATTACGAGAACCATATAAGCACATAGCTTAGTAAGTAAACCATGATAGTTCCACATAAAACATACTTTCTGTGAATATTACTTTTAGGTTTTAGGGCCCATAGTATAATGTTAATCTCAAGCAGCCAGAACCCATACTATACGTACATGAATGGTCCCTATCTTGGAAGTTACTTCTTCCTCAAGGATTTGACCATATAAACATGAATAACGTAACTGGTTCATGACAACAAGAGAGTTCACATCATACTCATGAAAAATCATAAAAATATCTTTAAACATATTCATCATAACAACATACATAACTTTAAAACATGCTTTGAAATATACTATTGTTAAAATGATGTAGTGAAGGTATACTTACACAATTTGTTTAATCATGATCATCTTATATTCTACACATCATCTTCCTTTCTTTCATACATCACATAATATTACTCTTTATATTCCGAGGGAAGCCATCTATTGAGCACTCATGTTTCTTTTCTCCATTCTTATTCTCTGTTCATGCATATGTCCCCTTTCATACTATGTTTCCTCAATCTCTCCACTTTGATTCTTTCCTTACATTTCTCATGATTCAACTCCCTCTTTTCTAAGTGTCTCATGATCGACTAGCCATGTCTTTCTTTCTTTCTCAATCTTTTCATTCTCCTGTCTGCTCTCACTTTCTCACTCTCCATACATACATATACATATATATATATATGAGCTTATGCTCATATGACGAGAAGGAAAGAACCCACAGATTTGGGTTTGAATTAATTCTTCTCTTACTCTTAGTAGCAAAATAAAGAAGGAAAAGAAGAAAAGAATTCGTGGAGATTAAGAGGATTTGTGAGAGCAATTCGGGTAGGAAAAATAAGGAAATGCTGGGATAAGAAAATAATAATTAATATATTACAAATGTTAGGCCATGATGCAATGTATCTGTGGAAGGTAGAGAGAAATTAGAGAAAGTCAATGATTCAATGGGAACATAATAATATTACCTTGACCTACCATGTATAGGATTCTAAATAAGTCAACTAATCAATCATAAAAAATAAAAAAGATTGAAGATAATTTAGGATTCCAAAAACTGCTTCACTTGTCAAAATTTTAATTGTCAAAAATATAAAACTTATCATGAATTTCAATTATCATCAAAAAGTCAACCATTTCCCACATAAAAATAAGGAAAGAGATAAAATATGCCATTACATCCTTTAACATAAAATAAGACTAACTTATCATGTGCACGGTTGACTACCACACTTTCCTCGGTAGCATCATGTATATTTAATAATAGTAATAATATACGATATATATCATACCTCACCAACAATAAGCGTACACGACAAAACTTGATGTTCACTACCTATATCAATACATAATACATTAATATATTATAACACAATATACATTGCACTAGGTGTGCACTTACTCGATAGACATCATGGTGGAGAATAAATAAACAAAGATTAAATATTGTTGGTGGTAATAAACTAATATCACTCAACTTTAAACATGCTCTTCCTTTAAATGGAAAACCATACATACACATACAATTATAGGATGGCAAACTCATAATATCCAATATAAAAGTTACTTGTATATCATAGATTATATAACCTATAAAGATATTTTAGTGTATGAGCAACTCAAGCATGGGTTTATATGCTATACATTAACATATAATTCCTTCCATTATGTATACACGGCAATATTAGAAAGTCACTCTCACAATAACATGATTCATAGCATGCACCTAAGGAAATCAATGCATAAATGGTAAAAACAAAAGAAAAATCTATTCATATAATCTCAATTAGGCCACTAGTTAAAAATTTGGAGTGTTACACTATTCTCTTTCATGTTTTTTTGATTTCAAGGATACTCTGAAAACTTACGTTAACTATCTTGTGAGGTTATTGATGTAGTGACTAAGTGTTTCATTTGTTAGAAAAATAGTACGTAGCAGAATTTTAAAAATTTTTATATCAGAGTATTTTCTAAAACATAAGTTTTGTACACTATATGCTTAAATTAACCAGATCTTACTAACCTCATAATGTAGAAAAGCTCCGCTATCTATGAAGAGAAGTAACGTTCTAGAAGGACCTCAACCAACTAACCTTCTTTGCTATTCTCTATCCATGATCAGAGCGAGTGTGGGCTCACGTCATTCAGTTTTCCCCAGGTGACCCTCCTTCCAACCAATTAAGAAATACCTAAAGCTATAATTCGTGATTTGTGAATGATAGCTCTCCAAGGAGTTTCAGACTCTCACTGACAGAGTCTCACCCTACATTTCTCTTTTGATCTAAATAATAATAAGACTCACTCCCTTTTATATAGAGGTTGGGCCCATGAGTCAATCCTTATTAGATAAGGCCTCAAAAATTCAACTTAGAATCAAATCAGACACAATATCTGATAAAATTTGCATCTAAAACACGTGATAAAAAATCCCACAGTCGATAGGCAGAACTAGCAAATAGGCTTACTGAACCTATCCCATTGGTAGGTTGAAGTTTAAGATCGGCCTGCCGAACTTACAATTTTTCATCCTTACAAATCTTTATTTCCCATCTGAGATTCTTGGAATAGAGCTCAGTTTTAATTCAAATAACCCAATAGATAAGTTATCTGATTAAAACCGTCATATCTGGATAATCTCTAGGAAAATAAATATTCATAATAATTCAACAAGTTTATCTTGAATTAGTTCAAAATTAATCCAACTGATAAACAGACATGAATTATCTGATCCTGATAATTCAACAAGTTTATCTTGAATTAATTTTGTCACAAAATTAATTCAACCGATAAACAAACATGAATTATTCAATTCTTCTGAATTTCAACCAATCTAATAAATCTGACATAAGTCACCAATTATTAGAAAAGCACGCCGTATTGTTATAGGATTTTTGTGAGCTAGCAAAGGGGACCTAATAGACCTATCTAGTTCAAGCTCCTAATAATTATGAAACCCAATATCACATATATACATTTCATAATTATCAACTCTAACACTACTCTACTAAAAGCTTAGAGCTGCATTCTTGAACTATATAGAACTATGAAGTCCACATAGCTAAGTCTCCATTACATATCATAATGTATCGTATCTCTATAGGATTATCCATAATTGGCTTAAGGACAAGTTCTATCCTACCTTCTCGGTTATTTTTTATCTTACATTCTATTATCTCACCATTGAAAAACTTACTGTCCATAGACAGTAAACCATTTGGTTACACCTATGTATCCGAATGGTTGAGCGTTTCAGTTTTCAAATTACAAGATAACGCATATAAGTAGATATCACTACTCCTAAAGAGGAGCTATGGATTCCATATCTATGAATAACAGGCCTATGCTATCAAGAGTCATGCCTCCAACGTATCAACATGCATACCACTATTAAAATGAGGATGTCACCTTTTGGTACATCAGAAAGCATGAGTCAAGACAACAGGCCTACTATTCATCTCAGGATTAAGATACAATACATATAATTGTCTAAAGTGAATTGATTTTTTTAGACAGAATATTAATCCAAATCAATTCACTTTATGTCCCGATCCAACATATCGTTACCTATGACAATGTGTCAATGTTTCTATTCATGAAGTCCACCTTCGATGGTCAAGCCAAACCATCTCCCGTTAGGAATATAGACAAAATAACAATCTTTACATGAATAAAGTGCCTAACTTTATTCCCTCAATTGCAGATCTTATGATTTAGACTATCACTTTAAGAATCATGTCTTCTGCATAATTTGTCCATCATATGCCCAATTCTTAAAGGTTTAGACCGATAGTCTTAGACTATTGTTTGCCTAACATACATTCAACACATATAAACGTAAAGAGGACAAGATTTGGTATATGAATAATAAATAATTCCTTTATTGATAAAATGTCTTCAAAAACAAATTACATTTTTACTCCTTAGGGCATACATGTCCAACATTCTCCCACTTGTACTAAATGAGTAAATATGACAAATTTCGCATCCCCATAGCTTCCACATGCCTCACGAAGACTCTCCCAGTAAGTGTCTTCAAGAATGGATCAGCTAAATTGTCCTCTGATGTGATTTTGCATACAGCAACATGCCTGCCTTCTACGAAGTCCTTTATCACATGATACGTCTGATTAATATGCTTGCTCTTTTTGTGAAATCTTAGTTCCTTAGCATTAGCTACCGCTGCACTGTTATCACAGTATAGTAATACCGCCTTATCCATACCAGGAACTACCTTAAGATCCCCAAGGAACTTGCGAAACCATACTGCTTCTTTTGAGGCATCACTAGCTGCCACATACTTAGCCTCCTTCTTGAATCTAAAGTGTAATCTTGCTTCACACTTGTCCAATTGATGGCACCGTCGCATAGAGTAAACATAAACCCAGAAGTCGATCTCCTCGAATCCAGACAGGATTGGAAATCTAAATTAGTGTATCCTAGAGGAGTTAAGTCCTCACCCGAATACACAAGCATATACCCTCGAGTCCTTCTTAGGTACTTAAAAATATGCTTGACCACAACCTAGTGGTTAGGTCCAAGATCCGCCTAAAATCGACTTACAATCCTGACCGCATAACAAATATCTGGTCGTGTGCAAAGCATGGCATACATGAGACTACCTACTACCGAAGCATAATACACCTTCTTCATGTACTCTCTTTCTTCCTCAGACTTTGGAGAGTCTTTCTTAGAAAGAGTAATTCCAGACCT
Organism: Artocarpus hirsutus; assembly: GCA_946598075.1. Classification (NCBI taxonomy): domain Eukaryota; kingdom Viridiplantae; phylum Streptophyta; class Magnoliopsida; order Rosales; family Moraceae; genus Artocarpus; species Artocarpus hirsutus. Next base: position 48,172 of record CAMOHE010048122.1, read on the forward strand.
AGATGATTGCCAACCTTTCTTGGAATCCTATATTGCAAACCTCTTAAGAATTTTATCTATGTAGTCGACTTATGATAAAGCTATCATTTTGTTCTTCCTATCCCAAAAGATATGGATACCAAGAACAAAATTAGCCTCACCCAAGTCCTTCATGTCAAACTTCTTATTAACCATAATTTTACCAATGACAATGCCCCAACGTCATTACCAATTAGTAGAATTTCATCTACATAGAGTAGTAGAAAAACCACCTTCCCATCTTTAATGTGTTTGAATACACACGGCTCATCCACATTTTATGAGAACCCATAAGTCTTGATCACTTGATCAAATCTTATGTTCCAAGAATGAGAAGCCTACTTAAGTCCATATATTGACTTCAGTCGCTTACAAACCTTACCCTCTTGACCTTTTGCCTTGAACCCATCTAATTGTTCCATATAAATGGACTTATCAAGATAGCCATTCAAAAAAGCCGTCTTGACATCCATTTGCGAAATCTCATAGTCGAGAGCGGCAACTATAGAGAAGAGAATCCGAATGGACTTAAGCATGGCTAGGGTGAAAAGGTTTCCTCGTAATCGATTCCTTCCTTTGTGTGTATCTCTTAGCTACTAGTCTAGCCTTAAAGGTTTTGACCATTCCATCCACTGCTCTTTTCCTCTTGTAGATCCACTTACACCCTATGGGTTTTACCCATTTGGGAAGATCCACAAGCTCCCAGACCCGATTGTCTCCATAGACTTCATCTCTGAGTTCAAGACCTCTGTCTAGAGTTTCAAATCAACATCCTCCATAACCTCTACATAAGTGTAAGGATCCCTGTCTTGTTCAATTGGTTTAGCCAAAAAGGCCTCACCATTCAACATATACCTCTCAGGTTGACGCCAGATCCTCCCACTAAGCCGAAGCCCCTTAGGTTGTTGTTTGGGTTTGTTTGGTTTTTTACACCAATTAGAGTGGTTTCTAACAGAACCCCTAGAGTGATCGGATCGCTCCTTAACTCCTCGAGCATCACTTTTCTATGAGGCTTAAAGTCGTCTATGTAACTCTCCTCAAGGAAAGTTGCATTAGTTGAAACCACGGGTTTATTTTCCTTTTGATTATAAAAATAAGCCCCTTTAGTCCCTTTTGGACATCCTACAAATAAGCAAACTTCCAAACGTGCTTCCAATTTATTCGTATCCCTAAACAGGATATGAGCCAGACATCCCTATACGCGAATATGGTTTAAGAATGTCTTCTTGCCTGGCCACAACTTGTGAGGAGTTTTAGGAACCGATTTTGAAGGCACATTGTTCAAAAGATAACATGTGGTTTGTAGTGTATATCCCCAAAAGGATAAAGGCAATGATGAATAACTCTTCATGGACCTAACCTTGTCCAATAAAGTCCAATTCCTTCTCTCTGCTATGCCATTCTATAGTGAAATGCCAGGCATAGTCAAATAGAACAAAATCCCATTCTTTAATAAGTGTCCTAGAAACTCATCAAAAAAGTATTCTCCATGGATCAAGTGCCTTTATGGGTCTACCCAATTGCTTTTCCACTTCATCCTGAAACTCCCTAAACTTGTCAAAGTTTTTGCTTTTGTGGTGCATCAGGTACACATACCCATACCTTGAGTAATCGTCAATAAAAGTGACGAAGCTCATACCCTCCTTGTGCCCTGATCTTCATTGGTTCGCAAACATCACTATGCGCAAGTTCTAGAACCCCTTCAGCCCTATTGCCCTTAAACCTGAATGGTCTTTTGGTCATTTTAGCCTCCAAACAAGATTCACATTGTGGTATAGATTCCAACTTTAGATAACTTAAAGGTCCATCCCTTACCAACCTTTGAATCCTATTCAAGTTAATATGACCAAGGCACAAATGCCAAAAATAAGTCTCACTAGAGTGAGAAGTTTTAAGTCTTTTAGAGTTATTATCATTCATCTCAATATTAAGCAGTAAGTCCATCTTAGGTTTGATAAAATATAGATTATTTTGCATCCATCCAGAATAAATAAAATATTTGTTTTTACAAATCACCACTTTATTATTAAAAGAAACCAAATAAGAGTCTTTAAATAAACAAGCTACAAAAATTAAATTCCTCTTAAATTTAGGAATATAAAAACAATCTTGCAATTAAAATCCTATAATTATCAAAATGTACATGGATATCTCCCACTGCTTCAGCTAAGACCAAGGATCCATCACCCATCCGAAGCATGAAGTCTTTATGAAGCAGACTTCTCGTTTCTTTGAACCCCTATAGAGAAACACAAACATAATTAGTTGCACCGGAATCTATGACCTAAATGTTATTGGATTCCTCAATCAAACAAGTTTCTATATACTGAAGATCACACCTACCTCCTTTGGAAAGGAAGTCTGTGCAATTCTTCTTGATGTGCTCATCCTTCTCATAGAAGAAGCACTTTAGCTTCTTCGGGTTCTTTTTCTTCTTCTTGCTCTTGTTGTTAGCAGGAACAGAATTTTCATTCCCAGCATTGGGATTGGAACCAAAAGCAACCGCCAAATTATCCTTGCCACCAGCAAGAGACTCCCTAATCAACAGTTTGAACTTTTGTAACTGTTTCATTTATTCTATTAATTCATATCCCACCTATTACTTAAATTAAAAGTAGCTCTAAATGGGATAAACTCCTTAGAAAGAGTCTCAAAGAGCATAGTCATATGAGTTTCAGCACCAATGTCAGCTTCATTGGTTTGTGCCTTAACGAGGTAACCATGACCAACATCATGTGCTCTTTTACAGACGTCCCCGGTCTCTACCCATAATTTAAGAGTTTCTAAAGTGCCCCTTGTCGCTTTGTTAGGGGTTGGCCTCCAAACATGTCTTCCAAATTATCCAAGATCTACTTAGCAGTCTTATAATCCTCATGTTGACCCTATAGCACATTATTCATACTGGCTATGACATAGCGGCGGGCCTAATCATTAGCATCTTTCTAATGATCATATGCTTAGAATTGATTATTGGTGGAGTCTGACATAGGCTCAAAAGGACAAAGGGTTGTCAGCACGAATTTTAGTTTCTCAAAGGATAGGACGATGTCCAGGTTCCATTTCCAATCATTATAATTTTCTTCGGTTAATTGGTTTTTGTCAAGTATCGAAGATAAAGCATTTTTAGACCTTTTTTAATCTACAATAAAGAATGATATACCAAACATAAGCAAACATATCACAATAATTTAGCAAGATAGCACAATCATGTAAATCAGATAAATGTGTTTATGTGTCAAAACCTTGAAAATATCACAACCTTAAAACGATAATTTCCTACTTAGAATTCAATAAGCTCCTAGAAGAGTCATGCCAAATTCAATCAGGAACATGGATCCCCTTCTAATTAATATATGCCATCCAAGACCCGTATGATCTAGCATATACTAAGAATCGTTTCTTTGGCCATTAATTTTATTCACAGAGCTCTTACGGAAGGTTAATAATAAAATTAACATGAGTGTATAACCATTGTTTCAATATTTATCTATGATCTATAATCACCACCTAGAGGTGTGCAACCATAAATCATGCTAAAATATCTTATCCTCTCGGAGATCCAACCTGGTACATGATGAAGTCCCTTCCTATAGGTTGGAACCACCATGTTATTCCTATAGACCAACGATGGAGGCCTTAATTCCTCTATTCAAAAACCTTCTCCCACTCGATCTTTTGAAATGAAGGTTTTATTTTAAAAACATGCATGAAAAATTTTAATATAAGCAGCACTCCCTATTCTATATGACATGTTATCAATATACATGGCAAATCATTAATAATGCATTTGGTACGAGCAAAATAATAATAAATAGTCGTAATATTATGGTTCCACCCTAGAGAATAGAAAATAAAGATTACAAGAGAATAATTGAAAAATATTATCGATTCTTCATCCTTGAATCCTCAAGTTGTATCCTTCTTCATGTAATGCCCATCTTCAAGTCTTTAATCCCGTATAGATCGAACACTCCATATTTCCAGTCATATCCAAATTTACTGTTTCTCATAATTGCCCTAAAAATAAAATTAAAACTACATTGAAAACTACACGTCTTTTGGAAAATCACAGCTTTTTACTAGCATGCCGATCTGTGTGATCAACCTGTCGGTCATGACCCATCAACCTGTCGATCTTTTCAAGTCGACCTATCGATCATGATAGTTTGGCCTACCAAACCCAAAAGTTTGACCTACCGCAAGAGCCACTAGATTTCTACCCCATTGACAGCCTATCGAACCCAAAGTCTACCCTACTGATCTGTGACCATCGGCCAGCCAAACTAGAAGGTTCAGCATGCCGACCGTGCAGAGATCACCCCATTCTAGAAAATACAACTTTTGATGTAATTTATCAATTTTATTTTCAACAATTCAAAAACATAAAATTAGAGACTTAGGAAATACTTGTGAACGCCATCATCCATCTTATAGATCTATCTTCTCCGAATGATTAATAATTGTAAAATTCTTACAAATTGAAAATTAAATAATAATTCCTAGACGGAGATGATAGCCTGCCATCTAATTACATGAAAAACCTAGATACATATATTAACCTCTAAGGAACCATAACTGGTATAAATTAATTAATTAATAATTAAATAATAATTTAATCAACCATAATTAATTAATAAACATTCACTATATAATCCATGACAACACAAAAATATATAGAAACCTAGTGTGCCAACTCTCTATAAAATTAAATTCAAGCATAGAAGAGATCAAGATCACATAATTCATACATATAGCATGATTACAAACTCATAAATTTACGAAAAAACCATGCCTCTGATACGAATTGTTGGAAAAATAGTACGTAGCAGAATTTTAAAAATTTTTATATTAGAGTATTTTTCAAAACACAAGTTTAATATACAATATGCTTAAATTAACCAGATCTTACTAACCTCGTAATGCAGAAAAGTTCTGCTATCTATGAAGAGAAGTAACGTTCTAGAAGGACCTCAACAACTAGCCTTTTTCACTATTCTCTATCCACGATCGGAGTGAGTGTGTACTCACATCGTTTAGCTTTTCCCCAAATGACTCTTCTTGCAACCAATTGAGAAATATCCAAAGCTATAATTCGTGATTTATGAATGATAGCTCTTTGGGTAGTTTCAAAGTCTTAGTGACAAAGTCTCACGCTAGATTTCTCAACTGATCTAAATAATAATGAGACTCACTCCCCTTTATATAGAGGTTAGGCCCATAAGTCAGTCCTTTTCAAATAAGGTGTCAAAAATTCAAATCAGAATCAAATCAAAACCAATATCTGATAAAATCCGCATCTAAAACATGAGATAAAAAATCCCACAGTCGGCAGGCCGAACAAACAGATTAGCCTACCGAACTTGTCCCATCGGCAAGCCGAAGTTTAAGATCGGCCTACTAAACTTATGATTTTTTATCCCTGCAAATCTTTATTTCTCATCCAAGATTCTTGGAATAAAGCCTCAATTTTAATTCAAATAACCCAATAGAGAAGTTATCTAATTAAAATAGTCATATCTAGATAATCTCTAGGAAAATAAATATTCCTAATAATTCAACAAGTTTATCTTGAATTAATTTTAAATTAATCCAACCGATAAACAGACATGAATTATCTAATCTTGATAATTCAACAAGTTTATCTAGAATTAATTTTATCACAAAATTATTTCAACCGATAAACAAACATGAATTATTTAATTCTATCAAATTTTCAGCCAATCTGATAATATGACACAAGTCACTAATTATTGGAAAAGCATGTCGTATCGTTACAGAATTTTTATGAGCTAACAAAGGGGACCTAATGGGCCTATATAGTTTAAGCTCCCAATGATTATGAAACCTAATATCCTAGATGCATATTTCATAATTATCAACTCTAACGCTACTCTACTAAAAGCTTAAAGTTGCATTCTTGAACTACATAGAATTACGAAGTCCATATAGTTAAGTCTCCATGACATATCGTAATGTATCATATCCCCATAACATTATCCATAATCGACTTAAGGATAAGTTCTGTCTTAGTTTCCTGATTATTTTTATCTTGTGTTCCATTATCTCACCATTGGAAAACTTACCATTCATAGATGGTATACCATTCGATTACACCTATGTATCCAAATGGTTGAGTGCTCCAGTTTTGCAATTACAATATAACACATATAAGAGGATATCACTACTCCTAAAGAGGAGCTATGGATTCTATACCTATGAATAACAGGTCTACATTATCAAGAGTCATGCCTCCAATGTACTGGCATGTGTACCACTATTAAATTATGGATGTTACCCTTTGGTATATCAAAAGACACAAGTCACAATGGGCCCACTGTTTATCTCAAGATTAAGATACAATACATATGATTGTCTAAAGTTAATCAATTTGTCGAGATAGAATTATTAATCCAAGTCAATTTACTTTATGTCCTGATCTAACACATTGTCACCTATGACAATGTGCCAATGTTTCTATTCGTGGAGTCCACCTCCGATGGCCAAGACAAACCATCTCCCGTTAGGGATATAGACAACATAACAATCTTTACATGAATAAAGCGCCTTCCACATAATCCATCTATCATATGCCCAATTCTTGAAGGTTTAGACCAACAGTCTCAGACTATTATTTGCCTAACATACATTCAACAAATATGAATGTAAAGAAGACAAGATTTGGTATATGAATAATAAATAAATCTTTTATTGATAAAAATGTCTTCAAAAACATATTACATTTTTACTCCTTAGGACATTCATGTTCAACATCATTTACTCTAGTTTATTTGCATGTTGCATATATATGTAGAAACTAAGGTCTAAGATAGAGAAGGCTTCGTATGGATGTATGCATAGTGGCAGGACAAGTTATCAGACAGCGATTATAGGGTTTTATCGAAATTTATGTCTTAGATTGTGGTTTAAGAGCTTCCAAATTTTAAATAACATTTTCTAAGTTTATGTTAAAACAAAATATTGGTTACTTATTTTACATTGGATCAGTTAAGGGAATTTGTTAAGTTTTGCAATTCTGTAAGTCTTTTAAAAAAACATATTTCGTAAGTCATATTTTTAAATGTTGAAAATTGTTTTAAGTTTCAATGGCACGAGTTTTGCCTAATTATCATTTACTGTCTTTCGCTATAATATTTTTTAAAGTAAGTTCTACAATAAATGGTTTTTAATTATGGTTTTTGCACCATCCTGTTAGGGGGTGTTATAGGTGTCCCCCCTCCCACACCCCATTTCCCCCCACCCAATCTATGTATAAACAAAATTTTATTGAAATTTTATTTCCTCTAAGTGTAATTCTACCTAATGCATTTTTTTAAGTACCATAGTGTTGCTTAAGACAAAGGTACCTTTGCTAGCATAGCATAGTGACCTCCTAAACTTGGGTCAAGTCTAGTTGTGCTTAGAGGCGAGGCAAGTAGGATCACCTATGATTTATGATCGATCTATCGTATGTCTAAGGGTCTGTTTGTTTGAAAGGTTGGGCTTAGAATTTCAGATTCAAGATATTCAAATAGCCCAAATAGTTGTTTGGCTGAAGCAAAAATTTGGATAGCAAAAGGATTCGAAATCCCTTTTTGAGTCCAAAATTCAAGTTTTGCCCTTCTCTCCATCAAAATTCACAAGATTCGAATCCATATGCTATAGTGACATTTACTTTTTCTCTCTTACATATTTAAGGAAAAAAATATCATAAATTTTTTGTTTGATATCTGATATAGACGATTCTTTCTTCATTGTGCTCATAGTGAAGAGATGAATAAATCAAGATCATATTGCATCTTTAGAAATTTCATGAATATTAGACTTTGTTAGATTTTTTTGTAAATAAAAAACTTTTTCTGTTATATATTCAAACACAAATTCTAATTTTATTCCATATTCAGGTTAATATTTTAACCATACATCGAAACGTCAATTTGGCTAGCAATTTAAATCACACAATTTAGAATGCATAACTCAAATCATAATATTCCAAATCAATATAATTTGAATTCATTTATCAAACAGACCCTAATTATATTTAGGCAACTCTCTTGCATACTAGCCCATAGTCTACAAAGTTTATGGGCTGGTCAAGTAGTGCAAGTGCATACCACAATCTCTAGGCCTAAAATTTTTTTGAAATTCTCAAGTCTAGTTGTGGTTAGTTATGCTTGCTCGGTCTAGTCAATCAATAAGTTAACCCCCTACCCCCTACCCCTTCCACCCCACTTTAGTGAGTTGTCAAGTTTTCTAGTCAAGGATAATACCCATGAGTCTTGGTTGAAGGGATTTGATTACTTAAGTCTAACCAGATGTTGACTCATAAAAATTCAAGAAATCTTTGCAAAAAAAAAAATGATTTCATCCTCATTAATGATGTATGTCTTTCTATCTATAAATGTTGTTTCATCAAAAAGACTATACAATTCATGATAGGTAAAAAAATTGTACCTTTTGTTCTTCACTCACTAGTAGAAGCATTTCAAATGTTTCACATTCTAAGGATGTATAAGCACATTTCCTTCAAGATCTATAATTTTTATTAGTTCCTAGTCAAACAATGCTGATCACTAGAAAGCGCGCATCCAACTTCAGCACGAATTATACAAGGCTAGGCTATTAGACTAGTACCTTCTTTAGAACCTACCTGCCAACTTTGAATCTTCTTGGCTGTAACCACTTGTTGTAGGATCTAGCTAGAACCAGGTTTCAAGCAACTTTAGAATATAGGCCATATTTCTCTTTTTCTTCCAATAGATCTAACTCAGTCATCATTTGCTTGGCATTATTGCGTTGGCTAAAATGCTCCATTCAAAAGAAGGGCAGATCAAGCCAACAAGGATGACCACTTTAAGTCCATAAACTAAAGAAAATATTGTTTCCCCAGTTACCGTCCAAATGGTTATTCAGTATGCTCAGAGAACTTTTGGCAATTTACTAATCTAGGAACCCTTAACACCCTCTGATTCTTCTTCATATTGTCCTTGATAGTCTTGTTGATCGCCTCAACTTGTTCATTGCTTTGAGGGTACTTAAGGGACAAGAACACTTTCCTAATGTAGAGTTGCTTACACATCTATATCAGGTTGGCACTTTTAAATTGCTCGATGTTGTTTGTGATGATCTATAGGGATTTTGTATCGGTAAACGATGTTTTCCATATGAAACTGGTGCACTTGGTCTCCATAATTTTTATGTAAGGTTCAACCTTTATCCACTTGGTGAGGTAGGCTATGGCCATAATACAATACTTGAATTGCGAGTAGGTAGTAGGGAATGATCTAATAGGGTCAATAACCCACTTTGCAAAGGCTCAAGCACACATAACAAAGTGATGGGTTTAGGATGGTGGTTGATTATTTGGATGAATTATTGGTACTTCAAATAGCAGTAAACAAAGTCCTTGTTGTCCTATTACATAATCAGCCAATAGTATTCTTTTCGGATATATTTTATTGATAATGATTGGTTGCTAGAGTGGTTCCTTCAAACTCTGCTATGGATCTCTTCCATCAAGTATTTAGCCTCGTCTAATACTACACATCTTTGATAGGAAGCTCAATGACCTCATAGATATGGCCATCGTTCAATGCATATCGGGCGGAGGTGTTGTAGATTCTCCATGCTTCTTCTTGGTCTTCAGGTAGTTTAGTCAGGTCAGGTAGATTGTGTTGCTTAACTAATATCAATATTAAGTTGTCATCTTCCAATCTTGAGGCCAACCGAGCAAAGCGTCAGTGTTTGAGTTCTCAAATCTATAGATTTGGATCATAATGTGGCTTTTAAACTATTCGAGGAAGTCATTTACCTTCTTTATAAACTCGACCATCTTTCTTCTCAGGCTTGATTTAGTAATCTACCAAACGACCAACACTGAGTCATTATGGATGTGAATGTTATCTATTCCAAGCTCTCGAATAATACTCAAACTAATGATCAAGGCCGCAAATTCAGCTTTATTATTAAAGGCCTTGAGAATTAAAGTGTATTGCATAGCTGATCTTGTACCCGCTTGGTTCTACCAAGGCAAGTCCTGCTTCTAAGTCACCCACATGAGAGGACCCGTCGACTAACAACTTCCACTCTAGCTGCTCGACCTCCTTTGAGTTACTATTAGACAAGTCAGGTTATTCCAAAGGGATCTTGTTTGATGATGGGTATCGAGAAAGATTTAGTTAATTTTGTAATAAAGTTTACTAAGTATATGTAGGGGAAACTCGATATCAAACTCTTTATGTTCTACTGATCACTTTACCATTCGACCAAAAATTTTGGGGGACTTGGCAGAGTGGATAATTGGTCAGTACATAAATGGAATGCCTTTGAAAATATGGACGAAGCTTTCGAGTAGAGACGACCAAGGCAAAGGCCAACCTCTCTAGTGGTAAGTGCTTTTCCTTGCTACCTTAGAATGCTTTGCTAATGTAGTAGGCCATCTTTTGTACTTTCTCTTCTTCTCAGACTTTGACTGACCTAACTGCCTTCCTGAATATTGCCAAGTAGGCGAATTGTGTCTCTCCTAGTAGAGGTTTGAATAGGAGCAGTGCTGTTTCCAAGTACTGCTTAAGGTTTTGAAAGGCTTTTTCACACTCTCTGCTCCATTATAACCTCTACTTTAGTGTCTAGAAGGAAAAAAAGGCACTTGTTGATGGATCGAGAGATGAACAAAGACATGGTAGCTACCATGCCTATGAGCTTTTGAACCTCTTTGATTATCCAAGGTGAATGCATATTTATGACTGCCTAAGCTTTAGCTGAGTTTACCTTAATGCCTTTGTGATTAACCATGAATCCACGATACTTCTTGGATTCCACTCCAAACTCACACTTGGCGAGGGTTTAGTCTCACCTTGTACTTATGGAGAATGTCAAAGCATTCATGGAGGTCCACTACATAGTTCCATGCTTGAACATACCTAACCAACATGTCGTCTATGTATGCTTCCATAGTCTTGCCATCTGGCATGGCGAACATCTTGTTCACCAACTACTGATAGGTTACTCATCTATTTTTAACCTAAATGGTATGACTACATAGCAGAAAAGGCCTTGATCGGTTGTGAATGCTGTCTTATCTAGTTGGCCTTGACCATTTTGATCTGGTTGTATCTTGAGTAGGCATTTATAAAGCTAAGTAGTGTTAGAAATGTATGCCTTAAGGAGTAAAAATGTAATATATTTTTGGAGACATTTTTATCAATAAAGAATTTATTTATTATTTATATACCAAATCTTGCCCTCTTTACGTTTATATTTGTTGAATGTATGTTAAGCAAATAATAGTCTAAGACTGCCAGTCTAAACCTTTAAGAATTAAGCATATGATAGACAGATTATGTAAAAGACACAATTCTTAAGGTGACGGTCTAAATCATAAGATCCGCAATCAAGAGAATAAAGTTGGACACTTTATTCATGAAAAGATTATTATGTTGTCTATACCCCTAATGGGAGATGGTTTGTCTTGACCATCGGAGGTGGACTCCGTGAATAGAAACATTGGCACATTGTCATAGGTGACGATGTGTTGGATCGGGACATAAAGTGAATTGATTTAGATTAATAATTCTGCCTCGACAAATCGATTCACTTTAGACAATCATTCGTATTGTATCTTAATCTTAAGATGAATAGTGGGCCTGTTGTCTTGACTTATGTCTTTTGATGTACCAAAGGGTGACACCCACTTTTAATAGAGGTATGCATGCCGGTACGTTGGAGGTATGACTCTTGATAGCATAGACCAATTATTCGTTGATATGGAACCCATAGCTCCTCTTTAGGAGTAGTGATATCCTCTAATATGCGTTATCCTGTAATTGAAAAACTGAATCAATCAACCATTTGGATACATAGTTGTAACCAAATGGTGTACCGTCTTTGGATGGTAAGTTTTTCGATGGTGAGATAATGGACCGTAAGATAAACAAAATAATAGGGAAAGTAAGACAGAACTTGTCCTTAAGCTGATTATGGATAATCCTATAGGGATATGATACATTATGATATATCATGGAGATTTAGCTATACGGGGCTCGTAATTCTATGTAGTTTGAGAGTACAGCTCCAAGCTTTTAGTGGAGTAGCATTGGAGTTAATAATTATGAAATGTATATCTGGGATATTGGGTTTCATAATTATCAGGAGCTTGAACTATATAGGTCCATCAGGTCCCCTTTGCTAGCTCACAAAATTTTGTAACGATACGGCGTGTTTTTCTAATAATTTGTGACTTATGTCAGATTTATTAGATTGGTTAAAATTCAGAAGAATCAAATAATTCATGCCTGTTTATTGGTTGAATTAATTTTGTGACAATTAATTCAAGATAAACTTGTTGAATTATTGGGATTGGATAATTCATGTCTGTTTATCAGTTGATTTATTTTTGAACAAATTAAATCAAGATAAACTTCTAAAATTATTAGGAATTCATTTATTTTCCTAGAGATTATCTAGATAAAGTTGTTTTAATTAGATAACTTTTCTATTGTGTTATTTGAATTAAAACTGAGACTTTATCCTATAGAATCTTGGGTGAAAAATAAAAGATTCGTTGAGATTTTTATTTGTAGTTTGGCATGCTGATCCTCAAGTTTGGCCTGCCGATGGGGCAAGTTCGGCCTGCCGGTTAGGCAGATCGGCCTGCCTATGCACGATTTAAAGATCACGAATTTTCATGTGGATTTCATTAGATATTGATTCGAATTTGATTCTGATTTGAATTTTTGAGACCTTATCTGATAAGGACGGACCCTAGACCCAACCTTTATAAATAGGGAGTGAGTCTCATAAGTTATTTAGATTAATTGAGAGATTAAGAGTGAAACTTTGTTAGTGAGAATCTGAAACTCCCTGAGAGCTCTTGTTCACAAATCACGAACACTAGCTTTGGGTTCTCTCAATTGGTTGGAAGGAGAGTCACCTGGTGGAAGAGCTGTACGTGTGAGCCCACACTCACTCCGATCGTAGATAGAGAATAACAAAGAAGGCCAGTTGGTTGAGGTCCTTCTAGAACGTTACTTCTCTTCACTGATTGTAGGAGCTTCTTAGCACACAGAGGTTACTAAGATCTAGTTAATTTATGCATATAGTATATCAAACTTATGTTTTGAAAAATACTCTAATATCAAATTTTTAAAATTCTGCTGCCTACTATTTTCCAACAATTGGTATCAAAGACAGGTTTTTACATAAATTTATGAGTTTATGATCATACTATATGTATAAATTAGGTGATCTTGATCTCTCCTATGCTTGAATTTAATTTTATAGAGAGTTAGTGCTCTAGGTTGCTATATAATATTATATGTTGTCATGGATTATGTGGTGAATGCTTATTAATTAATTATGGTTAATTAAATTATTATTTAATTAATTATTAATTAATACCGTTTATGGTTCCTTAGAGGTTAGAATGTGTATCTAGGTTTTTCATATAATTAGATGGCGAACTATCATTTTCGTCTAGGAATTATTATTTAATTTTAAATTTGTAAGAATTTTGTAATTAAATAATCATTCGGAGAAGATGGATATAGAAGATGGATGATGGCATTCCCAAGTATTTCCTGAGAGTCTCTAATAATATAATTTTGAATTGTTGAAAATAAAATTGATGAATTGCATTAAAAATTATATTTTCTGGAAAATATGTTTTTTCTCGATCGGCATGCCGAATTCTCAAGTTCAACAGGACGATGGTCATAGATCGACATGCCAGACGTGAGGTTCGACAGGCCGTTAGTAGGGTAGAAATCAGATGGCTCTAGCGACAGGCCGATCTGTGAAGATTGGTAGGCCGGTGGGTGGGTCATGATCGATAGGTCGATCACCTAGATCGGCTTGCCTGTAAAGAGCTAGAAATTTCTCCAGAAAAGGTACAGTTTTTCAAGCAGTATTAATTTTATTTTTAGGACAATTCTGAGAAACATAGAAATTTGGAGTATTCGATTCATAAGGGATTGAAGACTTACAGATGGGCATTTCATGAAGAAGGATACAGATTGGAGATTCAAAGATGAAGAATCGATAATATGTTTCGATTATTCTCTTATAGTCTTTGTTTTCTATTCTCTAAGGTGGAACCATAATATTACAGTTATTTATTATTTTGCTTGTAGCTTTGTTGGATTGCTTTGCTTGTCTACATTATAATATAATTTGCCATGTATATTAATAACATGCCATATAGAATAGGGAGTGCCGCTCATATTAAAATTGTTTATGCATGTCTTTTAAAATAAAACCTTGATTTCAAAAGATTAAGTGGGAAAGGTGTTCCAAGAGAGGACCTAAGGCCTCCATTGTTGGTCCATAGGAAGAACATGGTGGTCCCGACCCCTAGGAAATGATTTCTATCATGTACCAGATTGGATCTCTTAGAGGATAAGGTATTTTAGCATGATTTATGGTTGCATACCCCTAGGTGGTGATTATAAATCATGAATAAAATATTGAAACGAAGGTTATACACTCATGTTAATTTTATTATTAACCTCCCCTAGCAGCTATGTTTATAAAATTAATGGCCAAAGAAACGATTATTAATATATGCTGGATCATACAGGTCCTGGATGGCATATATTAATCAGGAGGGAATCCGTGTTCCTGATTGAATTTGGCATGACTCCCCTAGGAGCTTGTTGAATTCTGAGTTAGGAATTATCATTGTAAGGATGTGATATTTTCAAGGTTTTCACACATAACACATTTGTATGTTTTTACATGAATGTGTTATCTTATTAAATTATTATGATAGGTTTGCTTATGTTTGGTATGTGATTCTTTATTGTAGATTAAAAATGTCTAAAAACGCTTTATCTTTGATACTTGACAAAAACCTATTAACCAAAGAGAATTATAATGATTGGAAACGGAACCTGGATATCGTCCTCTTCTTTGAGAAACTGAAATTTGTGCTGACAACCCCTTGCCCTCTCGAGCCTACGAGAGATTCCACCAATGAGCAATTCCAAGCGTACGATCGCTAGAAAGATGCAAACGATCAGGCCCGCTGCTATGTTATGGCCAGCATCAACAACGTGCTGCAGGCTCAACATGAGGATTATGAGACTGCTAAGTAGATCTTGGATAATCCAAAAGACATGTTTGAAGGCCAAGCCATAACAAAGCGGCAAGGGGCACTTCAAAAACTTCTTAACTATAAGCAAAGACCGGGGACATCTATAAAGGAGCACATGATGTTGGTCATAGGCTACCTCGCTGAGGCATAAATCAATGGAGACGATATCAACGCTGAAACTCAGATAACTATGGTCTTTGAGACTCTGTCAAAGGAATTTATTTCGTTTAGAGCTACTTTTAATTTAAACAATAGGTGGGATATGGCCTTAATAGAATTAATGAAACAATTATAGGAGTTCGAACTGCTGATCAGGGAGTCTCCTACGGGTGGCGAGGCCAACATGGTAGCTGCTTCTAGTTCCAATCCCAATTCTGGGAATGGAAAGAAACAACAGGCCAAAAATGGGAAGTCTTTTATTCTTGCTAACAACAAGAGCAAGAAGAAGAAGAAGAAGAACCCGAAGAAGCTAAAGTGCTTCTTTTGTGGGAAGGTTGGGCACATAAAGAAGCATTGCAAGGACTTCATTTCCAAAGGAGGTAGGTGTGATCTTTTGTATTTAGAAACTTGTTTAGTTGAGGAATCCAGTGACATTTGGATCATAGGATTTGGAGCAACTAATCATGTTAGTGTTTCTCTATAGGGGTTCAAAGAAACGAAAAGTCTGGTTCATGAAGACTTCACGCTTCGGATGGACAATGGATCCTTGGTCTTAGCGGAAGCAGTGGGAGACGCCTTTCTTTATTTTGATAATTATAGGAATTTAATTTTGGAAGATTGTTTTTATGTTCCTAAATTTAAAAGAAATTTAATTTCTATAGCTTGTTTATTTAAAGACTCCTATTAGGTTTCTTTTAATAATAAAGTAGTGATTTGTAAAAACAAATCTTTTATCTGTTCTGGATGGATGCAAAATAATCTATATTTTATCAAACCTAAGATGGACTTACT
>CAMOHE010048122.1:72395-97013 GCA_946598075.1 Artocarpus hirsutus
TGGTCCTTTACAGACATGGTAACACATCATGGATCAAAAATGTTGAACGTGGGGCTTCCTTCTAGAGCCAAAATGTTGATGACCGTGAGTGGCTCAACACCATGTACAACTGCGCATGGTGCTCATACTACTTTTCTAGCCTTTAAGTGATTTGATCTATTTGGAACTATAAGACAAGGGCACACGTTAGAGCAAGAAGGACATTAGCGTGGTATCTACCAAAGGCACTCTGATGCTTAAGTCAGGTATTTGATCAAGGTAACTAGATGCAAAGAGACAGGGTAAAGGCAAGAGAGCCCACTTACCTTTCAGATGGAGTTAATGCTCCTATTATAATGTTTGATTTAGACCATGTGTGAGGCGAGTTTATCTTGTTACCCGAATAAATAGCTATATAGAGCCTAAGCTGCTAGTGATAGGTGTCATGATCATCAGATAAGGATGACTGCCCAACAAAGGACTGACATGATGCCACATGGTGGTCCTTTAGATGTTATTCACTGCCACTTGTGGAAGTGTTTTCATGCATGAGGAGTTAGTTTGGTCAGACTTAGGTCAGGTTGTCGGGTCTACAACAAGTGCCTTTTAGCAGTTTGGTCTAGTAGTCAGGGATTCAGTTGTCTATGACATGAAGCTGGTTGGCATCATATCCTAGACATTTGGTCGGTGTGGTGGTCCGAGAACTCCCCCAACACATGCCAATGCCTCTACAATTATTCCCAATCACTTGTTGCATATTTCCTTTAAGAAAGTTGACCACGGAGAAATCCCCTCTTGAGTGCAAATAAGGCAATCAAATCATGGAATTTGGGAACCTCTACGGAGGCTTTGCTAAAGTGATATAGTATTTCAACAACTTCCCATAGTTTCTTAGAGGATAACCCATGATCGACATAGGTCGAATAGCTTTCTAGAAACATCTTACTCAATTGTTTGAATGCACCAATTGATGTTAGTTCTAGCTGACAAAAACACTTCAAGGCAAATCCTTTTAGGCTTAGGGAAAAAAGCTTGTACATGATCATGTCTTGTGACTTTTTTTAAGAGTTTTGTCTCGAACATCAACTATTGGAATTGGATTATGTGCTTATTGGGATCAGCTATGCCATAAAACTTCAAGATAACTAGGGTATGAAATTTCAATGATATGTCCATTCCACTGCCTCTTGAGTGAAGGGAGATTGTTCCCCCTCTTTTAACGATTTCTCATACGATGTTGGATGTCATACACCTCTCTAAACCTTTCATTTTTTAACATAAAAGTGCTTAAGTCGACACTTTCATATTCTGACCAGTCACTATCAGTTTTATGGCTAGCCAGATGGTGCCAATCATGTTGATTGTGGCAGTTGTAGTAGTAATATAGATTTGACCCTGAAGAGGTTATCTATGAAGTTAGAGATGGCATTCAATGGATAGGGTCTATATGGTGCCGACCCAGTCTGCACACTAGTCTTAGATAAACCTCCTTGAGTCGTTGATGTTACTAGGGAGATGTTAAAAGTTAAATCACTATCAAAATGCCTACAGAAGTCTTCATTTTCTACCATCAATCAAACTATCTGCCAATTGCTTTCTTTCTACTGTTGAAGTATGCTTGCTATCATGTGATCGCTCGAAGTTTGTGTGAGATTGACTGCTAGACTTGCTTCATTGTTTACGACAATTGTATTGTTGTTGTTTTCATTCATGTTGCTAATCTCATTAAGTGATTGGAATCCGAGATTTTAGCCATGGGCCCTATAATGGGTGCCAAACTGAATTCTACAATTAGATTTGCCTAGAGAGCCAATAATCACTCCTAGAAGTCGATAACAATTCCAGGTTCATTGGTCTTGAGTTGACCTGAAACAAGAACAAAGCATAAAAAGCTATAAAATAAATGGACACGTGAATTTATAGTAGTTCACTTCTAGAAAATAGGCTACATTTACTATAGGGTCTTAAGGTTTCACTATATGATGGTAAAAGTATAATAGTCAAGAAGAAAGAAAGTGGGAGAGAAGGGGAAAGGGTTTTGGAGAGAGAATTTAGAGAGAGAGGGGATAAATGTGTAGAATTCCATCTCTTCGGTTCGTGTTATCAATCCCATATTTATAAGAGATGATTTGAGCTTCCAAGTTTCTAGAATTCATCTGCAAGTTTCGTCCAATTCTTTCCTTTATTGCTAAATTTGGTCTATTTAGTTTTCATGGAATCAAAGAATAGTTCTTTCTTGATTTATCCTAGGTGGGCCTCATTGGTCTTCAATCAACTAATGCCTTCTCCAGTGAATTTTGGCTTGTCATCACCCTTCAGTTGATGTTCCTCAATGGTGAGCAGACGTGTACGGAAGGGATTGAGGTGTGATTTTTACCCCAACAAGCTCTATTTGTTTTTTAGGTTTAGTTTACTCAGATGAAAACTATCTAACCACTATAGTTAAAAATCTTTCTCTCTTCTTTCTTTCCTTCCCAAAGCTTGCACACCCTCGCAAAGGGGAAAAAGTATTGCTACTAAAGAACCTTCATAAAGGAAAAAATAAAATAAAATAAAAATTCATTTTTCTAATTTTGTCAGCCAAACAAATATAAAACAAATCATTACTTCAATTTCGTGCAAACCTTTTTCTATTATCATTAAGTTTCACTCTGTTTAGCAGTTTAGCATCTTGGAGAGCAAGCAAGACCAACTTACCAACCCATTATTATGATTATTGTTATATTCTTTTTTTGGTTCCAGAAAAAAAAAAACAAAAGATATTTTTTAGGGAGAAAAAGAAAAGATAATTTAAGCCTTGCACATTGGTGCATGTCCAACTTGAAACCTACCAGATTTCAACATTTTTTTGAAATAAAAAAACACCAACCGCCGTCGGTCGCCAGCATGGGTGTTGATTTGTAACTTGTCAGGTTCCGTCCTGGAACCTGTTAAGTTTCATCACGGAACCCACCAAGTGCCAATGTGGAACTTACATATTCTATCTTGAAACCTACTGGGTTCCATCGCGAAACTTGCAAGATTTTGTCTTGAAACCCGTCAGGTTTCAAATTTATAAAAAAAAAAAAAAAAATTGTATAATGTTTTGTGTGCCCAAAACTCATCATGTGCCAACGAAAAACAATATTCAGTCCAGTATACATTTAGATCATCATCAATCATCAGCCAAAAGAGAGATATATAGCTAAGACGTTAGTATGTGAGTTCTGTACAGTTAGATGCTTAACTGCTTAACTACTTGTCGCTAATATGAAAACTGTACTTTATTTTTTTATTATTATTATTATTATTATTATTATATGTATAAATATATATATTTTCAATCAAATCAAATTAAATGTCTTTCTTATTTGCTGCCACTCAACAGCAACAAGTCTCAGCACTACACTTGGCTAAATTATCAACGGCAGGGCAATTACAGCACTAAATCATCTCCTATTTTATTGATAACTTTCTCCACTTCGATCAACATATCTGGCAACAACCAAAAACAGAAGTATCAAATAATAGGAAATGAAATGACGCTTTAAGGACATAAAGGTTAAAAACTCGCATTCAAATATCAGAAACAAGTAAATTTCTATGAGATTAAAATAGACAACCATTTTGAGTAATACTATCTTTGGCCGCCAACGTATAATACAAATATAGTTCCACATTTGCTAAGCGCCTTTTGTTGAAAAAATAATACGTAGCAGAATTTTAAAATTTTTATATCAGAGTATTTTTTAAAACATAAGTTTGACAGGCTATATGCATAAATTAGCCAGATCTTATTAACCTTGCAAATACCAAAAAGCTTCCTCAATTAGTGTAGAAAAGTAATGTTCCAAAAGGACCTCAACTAACTGACCTTCTTTACTATTTTCTATCTACGATTGGAATGAGTGTGGGCTCACACGTACAGCTCTTCCACTAGATGACTCTCCTTCCAACCAATTGAGAGAACCCAAAGCTAGTGTTCATGATTTGTGAACAAGAGCTCTCAGGGAGTTTCAAATTCTCACTAGTAGAGTTTCATTCTTAATCTCTCAATTGATCTAAATAACTTATGAGACTCACTTCCTATTTATAGAGGTTGGGTGTAAGGTCAGTCCTTATTAGATAAGGTTTCAAAAATTCGAATCAGAATCAAATTCGGATCAATATTTGATGAAATCTGCGTAAAAACGCTTGATCTTTTAATCACGCATAGACAGGCCGATCTGCCTAACCGGTAGGCCGAACTTACCCCATCGGCAAGCCGAACTGTCGATAAAAATCTCAGCGAAATATATTAGATATACATTGAGTCATACATTTTGCCATTGCAAATATATAACTCATACCATGTCATAACCAAAGAAATACTTACAATAAAGGACATTATCATGGTCCTAAGAAAAACGACACGGGTTTTCAAGGAGACCACACACACATAATTGGTCTTCAAGCAAAACAAAAAAGTATGCTTTATTTGTTGGCATACTACATACGCAAGACAAGTCTATTAGTGTATCCCAAAAATTAAAATTTACATCTTATATATGCATCATGTTGGAAGGCTTGAACATTACAAATGATTGTTCAAAATGTAATGCCAAGGGAAAAAACACTGAAGTAGAGTAACATATACCTGTGATATAGATGTAAAGCACTCAGGAAGAGGTCTTAGTGTTCGACATGATGCCCTAAGGAATTAAATGTTGTAACATGTTTTTGAAGACATTTTATTAATAAAGAGTTTATTTATTGTTCATATACCAAATGCATATGATGGACAAATTATGCAGAAGATATGATTCTAAAGTGATGGTCTAAATCATAAGATCTACAATCGCGAGAATAAAGTTGGGCGCTTTATTCATGCTAAGATTGTTATATTGTCTATATCTCTAACGGGAGAGGCCTGTCTTAGCCATCATAGTGGGACTCCACGAGTAAAAACATAGGTACATTATCATAGATAACGATGTATTAGATCGAAACATAAAGTTAAATTGATTCAGACTGATAAACCTGTCTATGCAAATTAATTCACTTTAGTCAATCATATGTGTTGCGTCTTAATCCTAAAATAACTAATGAGCCCATTATCTTGACTTATGTCTTTTGATGTACCAAAAGGTGACATCCTAACTTTATGATGGTACGCACACTAGTATGTTGAAGACATGACTCTTGATGGCATAGACCTATTATTCAAAGATATTGAATCTATAGCTCTTTTTGTAGAGTTAATGATATTCTCTTGCGTGTGTTATCCTATAATTGGAAGGATAGAGCACTCAACCATTTTAATGCATAGGTGTAACTGAATAGTATACTGTCTTTAGATAATAAGTTTTCCAATAAAGAGATAACGAAACGTAAGATAAAAATAATCGAGAAGGTAAGATAGAATTCATCCTTAAGCCGATTATGAATATCTTATGGTGATACGACACATTATGATATGTTGGAGGAGCTTCGTAATTTTATATAATTTGAGAGTACGGCTCTAAGCTCTTAGTGGAGTAGCGTTAGAGTTGATAATTATAAAATATGTATCTGGGATATTGTATTTTATAATTATTGGCACTTGAACTATATAGGTCCATTAAGTCCCTTATTGCTAGCTCATAATAAATCCTGTAATGATACGACGTGCTTTTCTAATAAATTGGTGAGTTATGTTAAATTGTTAAGTTGGTTGAAATTGGATAGGATTAAATAATTCATGTCTGTTTATTGGTTGAATTAATTTTGTGAAATTAATTCAAGATAAACGTGTTGAATTATCAGAAATATTTATTTTCTATGAGATTATCCAGATATGGCTGTTTCGATTAGACAACTTTTTTATTAGGTTATTTGAAATAAAACTGAGACTCTATTCAAAGAATCTCATGTGGAAAATAAAAGATTATCAAGGATTAGATTATCACAAGTTCGACAGGTCGATTGCTAGTTCAACCGTCGATAAGTTAAGTTAGGTAGGCCGATCCGTTAGTTTGGACGTTACATACTTTTGATGTGATTATCATTAGAAGTTGATCCAAATTTGAATTTTTAAGACTTTATCTGATAATAATGAACCCTCAATCTGACCTTTATAAATAGGTAGTAAGTTTTCTTAGTTATTTAGATCAGTTGAGAAGTTAAGAGTGAGTACTCTACTATGAGAAACTTTGAAACTCCCTGAGGTTTATTGTTCATAATCAAAAATCTTAGCTCTAGGTCTTCTCAATTGATTGGAAGGAGAGTCACCAGAGAAAGAGTTGTATGACATGTGCCCACACACACTCCAATTATGGATAAAAGATAGCAAAGAAAACTAGTTGGTTGAGACTCTATTGGAATGCCTTTCTCTTCACTGATTGCTTGTGCTCTTCAACATACAAATGTTAGTAAGATTTTTCATTAACTTATGTATATAGCATGTCAAACTTGTGTTTTAGAAAATACTCTAATTCAAAAATTTTTAAAATTTCGCTGCATACTTGTTTTCTAACTCTTAGATCTACAGTGTGGTGATGATAGCGGATTCAAAATGACAAGATCTCATTTGTAAAGCAATCTTCGTCTTCAAGAGAGGTAGACAGAGAAAGACAAGGTTAAGTTTTGCCAAAGATTGTCATACGGATAGCCTTCATCACAAATCCCAACGTGAAAAGGCTATACTTCGTCAGAGATAGAAACACCCGTGGACTTATGGGGTTAAGCTTCGCTGGTGATCTCCACACTGTCAAATTGGACAAATCGTCTCCATACGATTGCTTAGGAGCGACAGTAATGCGACTTTGTTGAAGAAGAAATAGTAGCGACTTTTCCTGCGATTGACAGAGAAGATCACAGTGGTAGAGCCGTCAAACTCAAACGAAGTTGAGATCTTTGTCGTCAGATTATAAGCAAACCAGAGATAGAGAGGGAGATTAGCTAGAGAGAGTGGAATAATCGGTAGAAAGAGAGGAAAAAGAGAGAAATTTTTTGTCTGATCTATCTAGGGTTTGTTTTGGTGTTTCACTAACAAGGTAAAATTAAGGGCAAAATAGTAAATGTAAACTTAAGATTAAAAAATAAAAATGACAATTTGGAAAAGTGGAAAAGAAGAGGGCAGTTTTAATAAGTAATACTATTTAGAGGTATTTTATGTAATTTTCTCAAAAGAAAAATTCAACATAATAGGATACGTGGGAGATAATAGTTAAATAATTGTCTTTGCCTAGATTTTTGATAAATAATTTTTTTTAGCCAAATTATTGGAATCATCGCATTGCATTCTCAACTCTTCAAATAAATAAGAATTAAATAGTGTAGATAACACATTAAAGAAGCGAATTCAACTAAAAATACCTTAAAAGATTATTTGATCATTTATTCTAACAACACAAATGAATCCTTTCAATCCAAATCCAAGTTTTTAGAGTTTTGCCCTCCCCTTAGACTCTTTGAACTCGAATATATTTGCTATAATAAAGACTAAAATTCTCTATACTATATTCAAGAAAAAAAATTATAGCTTCTTCATTTGATATCCGATTGAGACGATTCTTTTTTATTGCGTTCCTAATGAAGAGAGGAATATATCAAGATCCATTGTTCATATTTTTTAAAATCATGAATGTTACGATTTTATTATTGTTAATAAATCAAAATTTTTTTTCTACTGTCGATCTAAATACAAATTACAATTTTATTCTCTATTCAAATTTACATTTAAATACACATCCAAAGGTAAATTCTGATAGCAATTCAAATCCTACAACTCAAATCAAAATAATCTAAATTAACACAATTTAAATCAATTTACTAAACGAACCCTTAGATATACTTCATTAAAGCACCTTTTTCTTTTCTAATATATACTTCTTCACTGTTGGGAAGTTTTTGACCAAAATGAATTATTTTGGCTAGAATTTCAAAATCTTTCTATTTTGTCCTTCCCTTTTTTTCTTTTTGCATCTTCCGATCCTCCTTTTTTTTTCTTCATACTTAAGTTTTTTATGTTGTCCCCACCTTTCCCTAATATTTTATATGCCTAAATCTATGTCATCAAAGTACCTTTTTTTTTTCCCTTTTGTAATCTATATTTATACAAATATATACACAGCTAAATATATTTCTTACATTTATACAAATATATATACAATTTAACATGTTTCTTATAATGTCTGAGATATTATATATCAAGTGTGAACTTTACTAATTATATATATATATATATATATATATTACAATTGCCTATCAAAATAATTATTCACTCAAACATGTCCCTATTTACATATTTTTTGCTCCATGTATACTCCCAAATAGTTTTTTTTCCTCCTTTAACCGACCAAAATATTATTTTATTAAATGTGCATGCTTCAAATATATTTTATATTTGATAAAAACGTGTGTTTAAAAAAAATTTATATTGGCCCATCTAACTTTTTTCTTCCAAAAAAAATTTTAAAAAAAAATCATATCTTCAAATGTGAGGAAATTATAACAAATAGACTATATTTTGAATGAATCGACAAAAAATAACACATTTTCAATCATTAGAAATTAATAGAATATCCCTAATTTTAATAATTATATTTTTCATTTTAACCCCTTTTTCTTTTTCGTCCTCCTCCTTCTCCTCTTTTTTTCTTCTCCTTCTTCTTCTTCTTCTTCTTCTTCTTCTTCTTTCTCTATTGCTCATTCTCTTTCATATTGCACCATTTTCTCTCTCCTCTCTCTTTTTCCCTTCATCTATCTCTTTCCACTCCTTGTCATCATGGTATCATCTTTTTGGACACTGATTGGATCTCCTCGTAGCTATGAACGTCACCATTTCTATCGTACAAAGCTTGCAGTAATTTGAAGGTCACCATACTCCATTCCTATCGTTTGAAGCTCAGTCCTCCATTTCCATCATCGTTTGAAGCTCGTCGATGCCTTTCTCCATTTCAACCGTTGTTTGAACCTCGTTGTCTTTTGAAGGTTGCCTCCTCCATTTTCATCGTCGTTTAAAGTTTGCTGATGCCATGCTCCCTTTTTTCGTATTTAATGCTTGTCATTCCCAGCCGATCTCTAGTGCAAATTAGCCTGTTATAGTTTAAAGTGTATCATTCCTAATTCAACAAGAGAGCGACACTAGCAATAGTGAGAGAGAAAGCAGATCAAGAGAAGGAGTGAGAGAGAGGGCGCAAGAGAGAGAAACAAACTATGAGGGTGGGTTTTTTTGGTATTTTATTTGAGGATAAAAGCATATTTATTGGTATCTGGCCTATTAATTTTAATTCCTAAACCCTTTAAGCATATTTAAGCATATTTAGCCTATTTCTTATAATTCCCCATTTATATGGCTTAAAACCCTCCTTCTCCCTCAAATGTACCTTAGGTAAATACAGTTTTTTATGTTCCCCTATTATTGTGCAAACCGAACCCTTATATTTGGACCGTGATACACATTTTAGTTGAAAATGTGTACTTTGATCGTCCTTTTTTACCCTTAAATTATATATATATATATATGTATATATGTATGTATATATTAATATGCCTCATTGGAAAACCTTTATTTTTCCCCATTGACAGTGGTGGAGCAAAAATTTTATTTTAGAAGTGGGCGAACATCTAAAGCATTGAGTCCTAATTTAATGAATTGCTAGAAGCATATGCAAAGCATGTGTATTCAGCCTATTGATATTTTTTGGCACATAAAGAGTTTTCTTTTTTCAATATATTATACTCTTAAGAGTTTTGTTCAATTATTTTTTAAGCAAAATAGAATGAAATGTATGTTTTAATCAAAAAGTGTTATTGATTGAAAATTATATAAGTATACACAAGTAGAACATATTTGAATAATGGTAAAATTAAATCAAGATTTATTTAGAAAGTACATATAGGACATGCTACAATGAAAAAACAAAAAAAAAGAACTTAAAGCAGGGGTACGTTTAAAAAAGTTACTTTAACAAGGGTTGATTATAGAGAGGTCTCTAAGAGTTGCCTTAAAAAAAATTTCCAGAGAAATTATATTAACAAGTCATTTAAAAAATTATAAAAATTGAAAAACAAAATACTTTAATAGGAGCAAGTTAGAGAACATACTTCAACAAAGCACCTAAAATTTAATAGAAGAAAAAACTAATATATATCTATTAAGGTGGACGCATATATATATATATATATATACACGCACAATTTAAAAAAAAAAAATTAGAGGTGGCATATGACCGTTTGCCGTCGCCTCCATCCACCCCTTCATATTGACATAGTTTTTTCCCCCCCTCAAAAGTGTCCGTATTCTAAATATTTTTCAGTTGTCCTCTAAAATATTATTAAATCAAATGTGATCTTTATCACTATTTTTTTAACATCTGCAATAAAATAATCTCTCAAATGTGTCTCTATTTAAATAACTTTTTCTGGCAACCTTTTCAATTACCTATTCTTTAATTTGCCTATGTTAAAATAATATTTCTCAAATGTACCTCTACCAAGTATTTTTTTTCTTGTAGTCCTCTAAAATAATATCATATTAAAATGGATCCTAGTATAAATACGTTTTTATCTAACTCTACCCTATTATTTTTAAGTAACTATTCATCTTAAAAATTTTTAATATTTTGTTTTCTTTTTAAGTCCAAAACCATAACATAACATCACATTACAATATATAACATAACCTAATATAGTATAACATCTGTTATACGACTCCATATTAATTATTTACGCAATCCACCGGCTAACTTTGTTTTTCTCAAGTATGTTCAGCTTGTAATGCATGTTATTAATTTTGATCCATCTCCCCTAAAAAACAAATAAATTTTGATTCATCTGTTTATTGTTGTTATCATTATTATTGTTATTGTTTTATTCTTAAAAATTCCTTGTGAACATATTTTGTCTCTAAAATTACCTTAAATAAATGTGTCCCTACACACATATTTTCGCTTGTAGTTTTCTCAAATAATGTTTGTTTTTAAAATTTTTTCTTTCTATATACCTTTTTTCCTAATTGCCTTGCTTATTTTTTTTCAAATGTGTCCATGTTAAAACATCTTTTTCCTTCCACCTATTTAGATTTTATTTTCTCAAATGTACCTCCTAAATAATTTATAGGTTTTCCTTCAAATAGATTCTACTTATGTACATATATAGTTTTTACTATTCTAAACTCTTATAAAATAGTAAACCAAGAAAGAAAATAGACGTTAAAAAATCATAAAATAGACGTTAAAAAATCATTCACATATTTTCTGTAAAATTGAATCTGCTTATTTATTAATATAACTATATTTGACATATCACACTGTATTATATTATATTAAAAAATACAATAGAATATAATGTATCAAATAAGCCTAAGTTGTAACAGTAGTGCAGAACTTAAAGTAAACGAAGAAGTAAATAAAAGAAACTCAAATCAAAGCTTCACAACGCAAGATGCAGTAGTAATCGGACCCCCCAAAAAAAAGAAAAAAAAAAAAGCATTGCTATTGGCTTAAAACTTCCCTTGCCATCCCCTGGTCGCGTGCAGAAGCTTCCTCTCTTCATTCTCAACGGACCCCCGTTCTCTCTCTCTCTCTCTCTCGCTCTCTTCCTTTCTCTTTCTAGAGTCGAACTTCTCATTCTCAACAGTGAAAAGGCCAAAAAAAGGGTCTCCGTTAGGGTTATTAATGGCGTATTTCTTCTGCGTCTTGTAACGATTGGCCCTCCCATTTCTCTTTTGCTTTAGCCCCCTTCTGTGCGAATCACGCACCTGGGTTCTGTTCAATTCCACTTTCCCGAGGCTTCAACTCCATTCTTATTCAGAAATTCTTCTTCTTCTCCTTCTTCTTCTAAGGTCCTATTATTGCGGAAGCTGGTTTTCTGAAGTTGGACTTCTGATTTTTTTCTCTGACAATGGCTAATTCCAATCAGGAAAAGCAAGATCAGAGGTAAAGATTATCTGGGTATCTTCCAATTTGTTTTGTTCTGGTGTTCTTTAGCTTGAACTTTCGAAATTCAAACATTATTCCTTTTTTTCCTCTTTCTACCCCCCCACCCTCACCCCACCGTTTTGACAATTTAAATTTAACCATGAATAGGATTTATGTTATTAACCGCTTAAGGCATGTAGGGGAACTACAATTGAGCTTTGAACTATTTTGACTTTCTGAGTTGCAAATTAGAGGTGCCCTTTTGCTTCTAGTTGGGCTACTTAAGCTGGTATATTACTATTTTTCCACGACAATGGCAAGAATTTTTGAAAGTTAATTCAAAGCTTCCATTTTCCCCCATTTTAAAGTAGTATTTGTCTTATCATTGTCGATGTGGATGAGTAAAGATTCATGTTTATTTATTAAAAACTTAGGGGGTTATATGTCATAAGTTTGAAAATGACTTAAAAAGTGAACTCTGGTGTTGTTTGGTTTATGTGTTGGGGCATTTTAACGGATCCAGATATAGGCACTCTGAGTGGGCATTTAGAAACACAAGTACCTGAAACATACGTTGAAATTTTTGGCTTTGCATTTTTTGTTCATTTTGCTGTCACAAAGTGGGTACGTATTCTTATTGATCAGGATTAGTTCTAGCGTGGAGAATTCTCATTCTACGGCAATGACTATCGAATTCCTCCGCGCGCGGTTGCTCACGGAAAGGTCTGTCTCAAGAAGCGTGAGACAAAGAGCCATTGAACTGGAAAAAAAGGTATGCTCACTGTTACTCTATGCAAATATATGGAGTCTCCCTCGGCGCCCCCCCACCCCTCTGCTTGTCACACAATGCTGTTCCTGTTCTTTTTTTTTTTTTTTTAAATATATACATATTTATTCGTTGTTTTTCTCAATGCCAATTAGGTAGATGAATTGGAGGAACAACTTAGAACTGTTTCTCTTCAAAGAAAGATGGCTGAGAAGGCTGCAGTGGATGTTCTCTCCTTTTTGGAGAACCGGGGGATAAGTGATGCTTCCGTGACCTCTGATTCGGGCTCTGACCAAGAGACTCATAGGGAATCCCAGGTGGTTAATAATTACACAAATGGAGAAGAGCGTTCTGTTGTTTCTAAGAGAAGTGACTTGGGCGAACTTTCGGGTTCTAATTTTGATTCTTCTCCAATGAATGGTAGAAGCTTGTCTTGGAAAGGCCATAGCGATTCATCACGTTCTTGTGAAAAGTATAAGGATCAATCTATGAGAAGATGGAACGCTTTATCATCATGCTTTGGTTCTTCTTCTCCCGAGCATCATCTTGGTAAATCCTGCCGCCAGATAAGACGCAGAGAATCAAGGTTAGTCAAGTCTTACCTCTGCCTTCTCACTAGTGCCCTCTTCATTTGTGCAGAGAATCAGTGGTATATCTTCATTTTGTGTTCTTTTCTCTTGGCAAGACAGATTGTTTGTTTTTTGTAAAATTCTAATGTTTTCTAAATTTATTCTAATAAATAGCCTGTGGATTTGTAGACTAGTAACTAGTGCAAGAACCTGGATCGGACATAAAACTGAAATTTGTAAGTTTCCAGGGTCACCTTCACCAGTTTGACTGTTCATTGCATTTCTAGCAACAATTAAGTGCAATGAACGAAGGACTGCAGCCTGGCATTGGGAAAGAGGGATTTTCTGTCACATCATCTTGTTATCCGAGCCCAATAGGATACCACTCCTTCTATGCTTAAGCTTTCCATTTGGGAATCAGTCTGTTTGAAAGATCTTTTAGGATCCATATCTTTGCTTCTTGACGGCTTCTCCTAGAGGAGCTTTAGAAAACATAGGAAAAGTTATTTTACTTGTAAATAGATATATTATTTTATCTTATATATTACATTTTTATGAATGAATGGAAAAAAAGAAAGAAAGAAAGAAGGAAAAAAGAAAGTCTTTAATTGCTTAAAAAGCTCTTTCACATTTTCTCTTTTATTCAACTTAAGAGCTAGGATGTTTACTTTCTCTTCTTCAACTATGTAAAAAGCAAAATCAAAACCTATGCCAAAAGGGCCATATGCCTTACAGAATTCTAACTGTGTCTTGTTCTGTATTTTCAGACCGGTGGTTGAGGGGGATAAAATAGAGCCTATCAAGTTTAATTCTCAAGAAAATGGAGCTGCTACTCCACCAGAAGGTGCTCCAGATTGCTTGGATTCTACCCCTGAGGTTGTAAGAAAAGATTCTGAAATCCAGAAAGCACCATCCGAGGATCCTCTTCCAGGAAGTGTTGAAAATGACGGAAGCATACCCAATCACCTTGATGTCAACGGCCATGAAAAAGAGAAAGACATGAAAAAAG
This sequence comes from Artocarpus hirsutus, assembly GCA_946598075.1. NCBI lineage: Eukaryota > Viridiplantae > Streptophyta > Magnoliopsida > Rosales > Moraceae > Artocarpus > Artocarpus hirsutus. Next base: position 86,580 of record CAMOHE010048122.1, read on the forward strand.
CACTAGAACTTCGGGCACAACTTATTGGCCAGTACGAGGAGATGGAAAAGGCTCAAAGGGAATGGGAAGAGAAGTACAGAGATAATAACACTAGTACACCGGTATGCATATCTGGGATATAAATCTAGGATTTGTTTCATGTTTAGAAATTAGACATCAGTTTGGTCTTTTTATCTTTTATTTTGTTGCATGAAAAATAAAGAATGTTGCACTTTTTTGTTGCTTTTGATGTGAACTATTTTGTTTGAGTGGAAAGTTTCTTTCGTGGAACTAAAACAACTTTCCTGGTAGGGGAAAAAAAACAGAGCTTTTCTCTACTTCTTGCAGCCGTTTAATCCTGTCTCTGCTTGTCCTTAATGTTCCAATGAAAGTATATTTACTAAAACATTTGAAAGTTGAATATGGAATTTATTCTCTCTCTTTCCCAAAATAAAAAATAAAAAATAAAAAATAAATGAAAGAAAGAAAAAGGAAAAAAAAAATCCTGTAGCTTGACGTATTGTTCTTGAGCAATCACAATCTATGTGACAAAATAAAAGGTACTGGCTTCCTTCATTTTTTATCCGAAGATTAGAGGACTTATTATTCTCTCTCCTTATGTTTATACGTTGGTTTGCAGTTGGCAAAATTAAATCTAGATTTTCTCCTTGCTTCTCATGATTTAATCTGCAGTTATGCTCCATTTTGTGTTCTGTTCAGATTGATTTGTGCTCGATAAAGTTTATACCCATTACCAACATTTATTTCTCGGGATCTTATTTTGTCAAATTCTAACTGGTCGATTACTGGGTCATGCAGGATTCTTGTGACCCTGGGAACTACTCGGATGTAACAGAGGAAAGAGATGAAGTCAAGGCTCAAAAGCTATACAACGTGGGGATAGATATCACAGAAGCTGAAGGGGCGAAATCCCACAAAGCTGATGTATCCAAGGAATTGTCTAAACCACAAGCTAATGGCTTTCTACCATCGTCGCATGTCGGGGACTTGATGGTTCAGACGTGCAGAAGCGCCGACGCTGTTGCTTCCAAATTTCAAGCCCAAGAAGTTGCATTCCTCGCAGCAAAGGAAAAGGAATCCCAAGAGAGTCTGGAAAACCGTGATTTTCAACCTTTAGAAAGTGTCCATCACGACCCTCATGTGCATGGGCCGTTTCCCAACCAGTCTTTGGATGGCGGCGCTTTATCCAATGCAGACAGTAGCTCCCATAAAAGGGATTTTACAGGGAGCCAAAATGACCTCTATGCATTGGTACCTCACAACCCTCCTTTTGCATTAGGCGGTGTGTTGGATGCACTCAAGCAGGCAAGGCTTTCCCTACAGCAGAAAATCAACAGATTACCACCAGAAGGTACTACTACAACAACTTCTACTATTACTAAATTGACTGAGCCACCTCAACCTGGTACAATGGTTGGGGACAGAGTGGAGATTCCTGTTGGGTGTACTGGGCTTTTTAGACTGCCAACTGATTTCGCCACAGCAGAAGCTAGTACTCGAGCCAACTTCCTTGGTTCGGGGCATCGCATATCTCTAGAACCGTATTATCCTGATAATAGAGTTGTGTTAACCACGCCTGATCGATTTGTCACCATCCCTTACATCAAGAGTCGCTCAGGATTTCCTCCTGATTATCGGTTTCTCACAAATAGCTCGGTGGTGTCAGAGTCTAGAGGTTCTATGTTGAATTTGCATTCCGATTCGCACTCTGATACTGGCCGATCCTCAGTCAATAGATATAGTAACTATCCTCCTCATCCCTCATATCCCCCTTTTCCAGACTTAATGCCACGGATAGCGTCCAATGAAGGATTAGGGAGACCCTTTACCAGTAGCAGGTCATTTGAGTCGCCTGCAGATAGAATTTCCTTTTATAATGATCACGGTAGACCCAATATGTATAGGTAGTATTATACGAAGTGTGCTATTCAGACAAGTGTTCAAACTGTATCTTAGAAGAAACTATTAGTTTTGTAGATTAGTTTTAGAATCAGGGTATGCTGTATTATAGACGGGAGACTGCATTTGTACACAATAGTCTATTCAAATGTTACAGCCATATTTATGTTTCTGGATCATTTTTTTAGTCCCTTTCCTGATATTGACTCATTTTCTTGCTTTCCTTTTTTTTTCTTTTAAGTCTAAATCTAGTGACGGCGGATCAATATTTTTGCTGAGCACAAGTCCCAGATTAATTGTTTTCTTCTCAGATAGGGATCGAAAATATCATATTACTAATGTTGATAGCAAAGAAACCCAACTAAACTTGGGACGATGCATACTTACAATCTAAATGCTCATCAAAATAATCATAACTTGACATTGTCTTTTACAACATAAAGCAACTATTTTACCCAAAAAAAAAAACACAAAAAAAACGTTCGTGAGGTTAAGTTCATTGTTTGTTCTTTATTGAAATGCAGGAATCTATGGGGACCAAAGCCATTCTTCTGTTGTTCTGTACAACACAATCTACTCGTAATATCAGAATTAGCTCGTTTACTTGCATGATTTTCCCCTGTAAAGGAAATAATGCCTCTTTGAGAAATCCCAAATTTTCCTGATCATCAGATTCTTTGATGATTGTCTTCAAATTTTCCTCCATTTCACTATTGTAATTTTGATCCCCTTTTTTTTTGGGTAAAATTTGTTTTTGTTGATACTTGATAAAGTTTTTGTGCTTAAAATCAAACAAACTATTTCTTTTATGTACAGAAAAAAGGCTTTTCGCGTTTATAAAAATCTAACATCGTGATGGCTTTTGTATGACTAAAAATGCAGGTTATCGAAGTTCTAAATGATTTATGCTTGCATTTCAAAGTTTAGAAACACAAGATGGATTGAAATTCTAAATGATTTATGCTTAAATTAATATAAAGAGAGATAAGAAAGCAACATTGTTAAGATGACCTCCCAACAATCCACACAAGTTGCAGCTGTCATAAAAAGACGTTTAAGCATTCACTAAGGCTTACAGAGGGGGAAAAAAAAATTCAATACTGCCGGTTTCCCAATACTTATTTTCCTACCCGGGACAACTTTATTAAACAAACAATCTGAATCCCCGATACGCTTTTCAACTTTGTTCTTTTTGAAACAAACACAGAAAAATCTACCATGGGAAAATATATATGTCTCCTCTCACAAGCTTGAGAGAAAGCAAGACTGCAAGACTGCTCATGACGCAGAAGAGCATGTCACAAAGCAACACAGCAAGAAGATGTCCATAATTTTGTTTCCTTCGACCACATTATGTATTCCTTTCCCAACCCTTTGCACTCTTCCAAGACCAAACCATAACAGAAAAGGATACAATCTCTTTGCCTGTAGATATAGGGAGTACTTAAAAAGTTAAATAGTTGCTTCATAACCAAAAAAAAGCACTCATATTCGACTGAGAAAGTTTGACCTACCCAAAAGATTGCAAAGCTAAAAGCACGTCTTGGAGAGTTTATATCGGTCCATTATGAGGTGTCTACAATTCGTCTTTCATCATTGTCATACATTTTCATGTCCCCATCATAACCCACCATAACTGAGGATTCTGCTGATGCCTTCTGAAATTTTGGTTGGAGAGTCTCTTTTAGTTAAGGTTAGTGGACAGACAAAGGGAAAGGAAAGGAATTTCCCTTCTGTGGGAAAAATCAGAAAAGATTTCTTATTGGATGCATATAATTCAACAAGTTCTTTCCAAGTGACCTTTAGAAGTGAGTTTACTGGTCTATTCCTCAATAAGATTTAAGGGCAAGGTTTAAATAGAGAATCAAGCACAAAATATTCACATTTAAGCTTATTTCATGTGGATCTTGGTGTTTCCTGGTTCTATATATTGTCACCATTCATGTTATTTCTATTGAGCGCAAATCGATAGAGTATTATTATTTATCACCACTGATGACGCATCCATAGTTGGGTTCCACGTTTTATGTGATAATTCTAATATACTGTAAGCTCTACATTGATTTTGTCAACAATAGTGATAGATAGCATTTTTCAAGTCAATAGGTTAATTACCATTGTGTCTCCTGAAAACTGTTTGCAGATTAAGCATCTATAGCGACTTGACTCGCATGCCTGACAAGATAGCATGGTACAAGGTATAAGACATAGTTCAATCAATCAACTAAGATAAACAGATGTTACATCGTACAAATGAAAATAACCAAGATATTGAGATAAATATAGCTACCCCAAGGCACGTTGAGTGAATATAGTGGCCACAAGGTAAAACTCTGACTGGTGTAGTTGATGTGAATTAGAACTCATTGCAGTGTGGGCAGCTGGTTTCTAGGCAGTTCTCCTTGCACTTGTGGCTCAACAATCTTGTAGAGAGACAACAGTTGCAGGTCATACAATGAAAATAGTCGATGCCTAGACCCTTTCCGACGCGGCATATATTGCAGAATGGGCAATGTTAGACATTCCTGTATTAAAAAAAGGCCATAATGATATCAATGCCTACAAACTGCTTGTAAAGAATCAAGATTAAATTTAGAAGCCAAAATAGGAAGCCAACATTTCAAGGACAAAGAAAGGGCTAAATGGCAATCTTGGGCTTTTTTTTTAATTAATTTCAATGCCATGAATCATTAAGACATCTTTAATTTTATCAAGTAAAGCATGTGTGGTTACAAGCATAGCCTAGTAATAAATTTTACACTCTTGACTTTAATGTTGTGGTCAAGAGTTTGATTCTTCTACCTAATTCAAAAAAAAAAAAAAGAAAAAAGAAAAAAGAAAGAAAGAAAGAAAGAACAAAGAAAAAAATTAAAAAAGAAAAGGAGAAAATCCCAATGACAGGAAGTTATGCTTTTAGTTTGGTACCTTTTGCTCTCCCCCTGCCCAACTTCTTCTTAAACCAGCAGTTCGAGTTTGTTGAAAAGCTTTAAAGGTAGTGAAAAGCGTCATATATTTGTGTTACTCAGATTTTAACTCATGAATTTTCCTTTCTAATGAAATTTTCAATTTTTTTTTTTATAAAGTTTCATGAATAGAGAACATGCATAATGCTTAAGCAGAACATCAGGTTTACTCCAAGTGTAATGAGTTTTAAGAAATGGCGAAGATCTCTTTTTTACATCATTATCTAGGACATCACAAGATTTCAAGAAATTTTAACTACAGAGAATATATGATATTATAATCTTTATGAAAAATAATTTATAACCTTGTCAGTTGGGAGCCCAACTTTCTTATATAGAGTGGGCTCTACCTATAGGTCCCATCTCTCACCACCATATGAAAGGGTGGGACTTCCATTGACAGGGATGGGTACAAGTGTTCCATCTTTACTTAGCAATTAGTACTTCAGGCTTAGATACGAGTTTGAAATGTGGAGAAACCCTTCACAGCTTGATCATATTAATTTGGCTGTTCCTTATTTAAGTAATTGGTTAGTGGCAATCTTAGAATTCACAAAAGGAACCCATCTACCTTTCATCATCAAAAAGTTTGCATATACTGCAATAGTACTTGGCCATTGGAAATCCATCACATGAAGGTGTCCTGCATTTGGGCCCGATTGGCTGAATTTCCACGCTTCACATGCGCATCATCTCTGTTGTTGCTTTCCTGCAATGGCAGAGCACAATACAAATTACAGGCCTGTTTGGCGTGGCCTTCTAAAAACTAGTTCCAGCTGGCCTGTCAAAATGTTGCATCTAATAACGTTTAAATGATATTTCAGAGTTTCTTTAGGCTAGTTTGAAATTGTCGTGCTTTTGAAAAAGGTTGTACTTTTATGTATAGCAAAAGGAAAAGTAAAAGCATAAAACAAAAGGTTAAATTGGTAGATGGTTCCTGAGATCTATTATCGGTCTTGTTTTAGTTCTTAACATTTAAAAAGACATTTTGGTATCTAATTTATTATTTTGTTTCAAATTTGATACATTTGTTAACTTGGCATTACATACAAAAACTATTAAAATGTCTCACTTTTGTCCTTAATCTATAAACTTTATTTCACTTCTGGTCCTTTTGTTATAACTAGTTATTAAGCACTAAATTAAAAAAACTTAAAGTGAAAAATTGAATATAATGATTTTAATGCATGTAATTTGAAACAAAAAATTATTAGATAGTTAGTAAAGTGAATTTTAATTTAGAAAAATATAAGTTGAATTTTTGATACCAATATATATGTACTAGATAATAATACATTTTAAATAACAAACTATGCATTATAATATATATATATATATGTATAAACACATTTATTTATATTCTATATTAGGTGATAATTTTGAACATCATAATTACTATATATATGTACGTATATATAATATCTTGATACTAAATATTCTTTACTTTTTTAAAAAAATAACGCTCATCTAAATAACAATATGATAATATTATTTTTATTTGAGTTACATGAATGAAAATTGTCATATTTAATTTCTCACTCAAGACTATTTTTAAATAAAATTTTGATCCCTAATGATAGCTTACTAATGGAGAGATCAAAAGTAAAACAAAGTAATACATTAGGGACCAAAAATAAAATAAAGTAATAGATTTAGGTGTAAAGTGAGATATTTTTAAAAATATTTTGTTAAATATTTAATACTTAACTCACAAAAGGAACAAAATTAGAAAAACAGAAACAAAGTAAAAGATTAAAGACATGAGACTTTTCAAACATTGAGGATTAAAAAAAGTTTACAGGTAAATCTTGAAGACCATTTATGGTATTAACCTTAAAATCAATATAACAAATCTTAGCCTTTTCCTAATAATTTTAAAAGTTGGTGTTTGTGCAAATTATTTTTGAATTTTTTTAACAATCACACGACTCGTGCATTGGGCTATGTGAAAAGGACTTTTGAAGTGGCTTCCAGTAGCAATACCAAGTTGTCCTTTTTACCTTCTACGAGAATCTTAATCAAAGCCACAAAATGTGGCTGTTCAAGAAAGCTCTTTTTAAATTTTTATCACAATTTCAATAAGATTTGATATACTACATTCTAATGTTATGATTACTTAACGAAGAATCTAAATATTAATATCTGTCCTATTCTAAAATGTAAGCCATAGGCTCTACTTATTCTTCTATAAAATCCGACTATGATTCTTCTTGCAGCTGTTATTATCTGGCGGACATGGGACTGGTGGTTGGTTGAGTTGGTACGACATTTATTACAATGACTGTATTGTTTTAGATAGGGGTGAGTGCATATTTGAGAAGTTGAGAAAAATGTTTAGATGATGATATCTGCCACTGGAGTTAATGATGAATTTACGACACTACTATTCATAACCTTATTGTGAAAAGGACATTGCTAACCAAGGATAGGATTCAAAGGAAATGAGACCCTGTGACATGCATTTTGACACTTATCGATGTTAGTGATCTCGTAATTGATGAAAAACACGGAATGTGATCATATCATTTAGTGATCCATGCATGAGAGTATACAACTTTGAACAATTTTAACCCAACCGATGCTTTGATTAATATTATCTATTTCGATCTCTCTGTATTTCTTATCATCCTTTTTCCTTTTCTTTTCGTTCAGTGTCTGCACAGTGGAAACGCTTGCCTATTGGAAACGAGCTACCTGCTGCTCGAGCTTGCCATTCACTGACTTCCATAGGTTCCTGGTATCTGTTATTTGGTGGCTTTGATGGGAAAACAACATTTGGTGATCTATGGTGGTTGGTTCCTGAAGGTAGTCTACTATTTGTTTTACTTCATGTTTACCCTTTTTGGAGCACTATTTTTGTGAACCTTATTGTGCATGAAGTAATATCCCTTGGCTTCTGTTTATATGGTAAGAGAGGTCTGGTGAGGTTTAGACTGTCATTAGGTGAGAATTTGAGATTATGGAAGTAAAGAAATTTTGAAGCTATACAATTCTCAGAAACTTTGTTTGTTAGCTCTCTTTGGCGATTCCATGATAGGAGAATTCTTCAACTATCTCCTTGTTTTGAATGAAAGAGAGATATTTAAAGAAAGAGTCTTAGAAAGGGATTTTAGTCTAGTTAATGAAAGTAACGTTCTAGATCAACTTGGTCCCTTCAAAGCCTTAATGACTTAACCCGTTTCTGATGGTATGACGGTACTTTCCTAAACCATCTATGCCTTCTCGATGGAAGAGAGATTTGAAACGAAGAAATAGAGAATGATACTAATGAATGAGGATAATCTTAGTAAAAGAAAGAAATACTTGAAACATTTTGCGTCTCGGTTGGACTTGCAGATGGTCAAGAAGGCTAGTATTGTTTGAGCGCAGGGAAAAGTTGTACTTTTTTTTATTATTATTATTGAGTTGGTGACACTTTGGAGTCTTAGATACTTTATCTAATTACTTTCTGATTGTCCATTTACGCTATTATTATTTTCTTAAATAGCGACCCTATTGCAAAGAGATGGACAACATCCTCACCAAACGATGTTCCTCAAGATAAGGATGCAGCAACAGGAAATTATGATGCATCATCTAGAATGAAGGTTTGTGCCTGTTCAGACACATGATTTCGTATTTGATGTTTAATCATTAAGTTTGCTGCTTCATGTCAGCTTTTGGTTGCTTCTATTTGACTGGGATCTTGATTGATATATTTCTAGGCCAATGTGCATTTTGTTGTAAACATTTCCAGAAGTACAATTATCATTTATGAATGACCTCAAAATCTGGTTCCTTGGGGTTGATGGGTGATAGTGATCAATCCTACAGTAGACAATTATTTTTTTAGTAATTTGTTGCTTGAGGCCAGAGACCTGTCTTTTTGGTTATGACATTTCCTCACCATATTTAGTGGTCTTCCATATCCTTGTATCTTTACTATGCGATTTTACCGCAAAACAACCAACATAAATTTGGTGTTGGAAGGTAATTACCTGATAGTAACACCTTTGCTGCGGCATTAGGATCCTCTCAGTGTTCTTAATCTACTGATGAGTGTGTGCGCGCATGTGTATCTTATTTTTCACTTGATTTGTATCATGATAATACATTATGTACACTGTTAAACTTCTAGGCTTTCCTTAATGAATCTTGTTTTCTTTAACTGGAAAGCCAACAAGAACAATCTGCTGTCTTGGAGTTACAGAAAAAGTTAGGGATTTTGGTTTCACTTTCTGGACAACGAACTCCACTTGTGGATGAATTAGAAGATAAAGAATTTACAGGACTAGCGTTCAGTTTGATTGGAAAAAAAGTTTCTCCGAATGGACAGCTTTCACATATTCAGGTATTTTTGGGATGTGTAAAAATGAATCTAGCCATCCACAATATATTTATCATATTGTCTTTTCTATGGCTAAACGATAAGGCAACGCAGGAACTACGTGACCACTGGAGAAACACCACACCAAGTTTGGTACAACTTAAAGAGCTAGGGCCCCTGCTTCGTGACTACCAACGACATCTATATGATTATCAATGTTATGATTGCGGTGTTGAGCTTGGTGTCCTAAAAATTATGACATTATACTTTTTGACAATAAATAAATAAAGTGACATTTGTTATTATTTTGGTTGATATATGTGTCATGAATACATTTATAAACATCAAGAAAATTCCATGATTATTTATGTGATTATAAATTTAGCATATAAGTGTTATATGCTTAGGGATAAAATTTATAGAAAATAATCTAAATAGTCCGTAATATTTAATTAAAGTTTGGGATCTTTAATTAAATATTACAAGTACAGTCCAATCTCATTTAGAATGAAATAGTCACTATCCGAACTATTAATGTAAAGACATTGGATTGGAGGTACTTTATACAATGAGATTATATAGGACTGGACCAAATAAATTATGAATCTCTAATAATCATCCGTTACAAATAGAGTATTCAAATTTATCACTATGATGATCATATATTTGACAGTCTTAATCCTAAGTATTTATCAGACTCCTATTTATGACATTATGTTTTTTGACTTGCATGGTAAGATTTGTGTAAGCACAAATCATAACTTAGCATCTTGAAAATATAATATAATAAGTGGCTGGGAATAATATTATACAGATATGGAATCCATTCCTTCCCTATGGAAGTTAGAAAAATAGTTCTCTTGAGTGATAATTCGAGGTTTGAACAGTAGAGCGCTCGTTCATAATAAGATTATGAATTAACTGTTCATTAGAGAATTATTGGTACTCAAGGATTAAGATATAATAAGAGAAGTAAACGAAAATTGAACCTGACTCTTATTATGAACTATTTATGGAAGACTGACTTATATGTAATGATTATATCAATGGACTACTCGCTAATTTTCTTTGAGTAATTTTACTGTAACCTCAAGAGTTCAGTTTCAGGTTTTTAGTGGAGTAACACTGAAACTAATAAATTTAACACATTAATTAAAGAGTTTGATTAATTGTCAAATTTATTGAAGCTTGGGTTATAGGTCCATAGGTCCCCAATGCCACCTCTGTAACACTATATTGGTTTTTGCATAGAATGAATTATACATA
>CAMOHE010048123.1:0-11775 GCA_946598075.1 Artocarpus hirsutus
AGGGTGGCTGTGTAAAGATTGGATTCTATTTAGCAGTCAATTCTATTTTATCCATTTATTATAAAAATGTTATCCATTAAAAAAGCATAAAACTATACATAGCAAAATGAGATAAGTTTACATGCAGAAACACACGAGAGATCACTATAACATCACTGAACAGACAATATTTGCGTTGATTATTCAAAAAGAACAATAGAAATAAAAATTACATCATAAAGGTGTAACGCTTGCATTTTGTTCTCCATGGCACACATACTATTACTGAAGACGCTTGAAAATGCTCTACTTTATTAATTAGTGATGGTAAACAAGGTCTGTAAGAAGGTAAGAGCCAGGAGGACGGCCGCAGCAAGGACTGAAACCAGTGCCACGGCTGTTTAAAATAATCATGCATGAGAACTGTTCGATATCTTGGCCAACTGCGTTCACAATATTCATTTACTTCAGCAACAAGATCAGTATACTAAAATTTTTTGACAAAAGTGTCATCGTAAAGTTGATTGAAGAATTCCATCGCAACATTCATGTTCAACCAGTTGTCGACGATCCTGCTTTTGCAAAGTATTTCCATGTCGCACATAGCGTCATAGTATGACATAAGAAGTAACCATAGGAGCACAACTTGGAAGACACTGCTCCAAGCAGATGAGGTTTCGAAATAGAGATTCCGTGGTCTCATGAATGAATTGGCCTGGAATTTCGAGGACACCATCTTCAATTTTGATATCCAAGATGGATGTTGATGATGTACCTGTGAGATTACCCAATGCAAAATAGTAAAAAGAGGATAAATTACGAAGAAAGGTGAGGATTTAGCATCAATTTGAAATGTGAAGATATAAATTTGATATAATTTAAAACATAAGATACATGAGTTTTGGATAAGTTCAAAAAGGACTATTCCATAAAAGAAATAAATAAATCTAATAATTACTAGTAGTACCCTTCTTGAACTGGATTCCAGCCTCCCTCAGTCTTGTAGCTGAAGGCATGGACAAAATTCTTTTTTGTGCCACCATTGAGTTCCTCGACATATCAACAGGAGGCTTGCTCTCGTCTTGCACAGAAAGCAATTGTAACGCAAACTACAAGTTTGCATTCTTCCTCTTATACCAAGAAATAACACCAATGAGTTCCTCAACATATCAAGAATATGCTTGCTTTCATGTTTCCTAGAAAGCAATTGTTTAATAACTGGGTCAATGTCCAAAGGCAAACTCGAAAAGCCCCAATGTTGAACCAATATACTTGTGGGACAGGTTGGCTTTCTGGTTTTGTCAAACAAAAGCTCCAGAACCGGCCAAGGAATTTGGTTCTCTAGCAATATTAGGCCATGATATAACAATTGGAGCATGCAACTCATCATGAAAATAGGGTCATCATGAAGGTTCGGCATAACAATCACGAGCCTCTTGCTGAACCTCGCTAATCGCTTAGATGAGAGTCCTTAACATTACCTTCGGTTTTGTATCTGGAAAACCGGAGATGAGATCGTGCAAATACCTCAATTTGATTTTTTGTGTGGCCTTTAAATGTTTCTTGCCATAATGGAAGGGCCCTATGGAAAATGCATTGGGTGCATAAGCTCTTCATCATGTTCTCTAATTCATTTGCCAGTAATAATATGATCTTCAACGGCCTCTGTCATTGTGTTGCTATATGATAATTTTGTCTAAGATAAGAGAAAAATTAAATTAGCCAAAAAAAATCAAATTCATGTAATTACAACCAAATTTAATATGCGTTGAAAATCTTCAAAAATATCGACTTGAATGTGCACATTAAAGTAAAGGCTAAACCTATCCAGCAAAAATAAATAAATAATAACAACAAAGGTAAAGGCTAAAACCAAAACCGTGCGCACGCACACAAAAATCAAAACAAAACAAAAGCACTTTGGCATCGTGTTTTGACTTTAATCAACGCCAAATAATTATACATACACGAGTATTATCCCCTCTTTTCATGTGGTAATAGACCAAAAAATAATAAGCAACAAAAAGTACGAATGCATTATATTGTGATTGCAGGCATAAATCTACGCTTATTTTTTCAATATTGAGGTTCAAGTTCAAATCCCATCAGGAATTAGGAAAAAGGGTACCAACGTATTGGCTTAAGAAAAGTAGGAATATAATTAGTAAAATATTGAGTAACTAGAAACCCAGTCGACGAAAGAATTCTTACCACTAAAATTCTTTAACACAGTACGCAGTTTGCTTTTCCAACAAGGATTAAGGATGAGGAGAAGAAGAAGAAAGAAATAATGAATGAAGTTGCAGATCTAAATGAACTATATTGCTCGGTGCAGGGTGCATCAATTATTTTATGAACACAAGATAATTTATAAAATAGTTTACATAGATTATTTAAAGGTAATTAAATAGTTTATATAAGATTATGTAGCCATAATTATGTCATTTTTCTCAATTTTAATTCACAAAGTATGGGGGATCTCTTAAAAAAATACATGAGCCTAAATTAAAATATATTTTTAAATTTTAAATGACATTTTTATACCTTTTAATAGTAAAGAGACAAAGTAAGAAAAAATTAAAATTAAAAAATACAATTAGGCAATTTTCCCTTAAATTAGAGGAAAAAAAAAAGAGGTAACGGTTAGAAAAGAATTGAGTAAAAGGTAATATTAACCTTGTGGATTAATTACAAAAATTTTCTCAAAAGTCAAAGGGGGAGATCTAGGTCGTTAATTAAGGAAACCATTAATATGATGGTCATGGATTAAGGCACTCGAAAGTCAAAACGACGCTTGACAGAGGGATATGACAACTATATCAATCGACATGACTGTTTGGCTACTCGAGAATTCAAGTTGTTAGATAGTTAATCATGACAACGGCCAAAGGCTTCTCCAATAAGCAACTCCAAAGGGTGTAAACTAGACTCTTGGGCAACGTGAGACCTATCAAAGCCTCCATCACCAGAAGTGTAAAGCATCTCAAAAAGTTGCTCCACATTGGGGACAATTGTTTTGAGTAATCACGGTGGCCTAAGGCCCAACAAGCTCGAAAAAAGCTCAAGATTAGCATAATACAATCAACCTCTCTCACAGGCAAGGTCACCTTTAGATGATAGGAGTCGAGACAACTAGATGACTAATCTTCAAAGGCATAAAGGCATACATTTGAGACTACTTAGAATAAACAGAGACATTATGTCCTCCGCTTTATCCTATTTATTTATTTATTTATAGGCAGCAAGCAAGAATTGGTGAGTCAGTAGCTGAGGTTATACACCTATGTTGCATGCCATGGTAGACCACTAGTACAAAACTCATGCCAACATGCTTCTTGAGCATGCAGATTCCCACGTGCCCCTAGGGAAATGGGTTGATATAAGAAAGGAGGACTTAGTCAAATTAATGGTTTTATTTATTATTTTCAATAGAAAAATAATAGAAAAAATGTAACTATAAATAGAGTTTGAGAACCTCTAAGAAAGGGCTTTTTGGAACCCAAATTGTATAATCTCATAATAGTGAATGCCCTCAAAAGGGGACGTAACGTATCTGAGTGACCCACTATAAATCGAGTGCTCTCTTACTTTCAGCTCACGCATGTGTTCATCATGAGTGATTTTGTGAGGATCATTGTTGACTAAAATATACCGCCAACACCTTGTATAAAGGAAGGGAACAACGCCTTCATTTCCTTGTCTAGCAATGCAATTAAAAGCTAGCATCGACATGTCAAAGTGATGGCAAGGAGAGTCACACTAGCCGCCATTGTTTTTCTGAGGGCAAAACTTGGTGGCTCTTACTATAACCAAATAGCATCCATCTCGTAGTCACACATCGCTTGATAGCAACCTTCGCACGCCTTATCACCCTGAAAAAGTGCACCGCTAATGGTTGTGGTGTGAACTCCACATATATGATCTAATTGTTAGCGGGTATTTTTGGGTTTTGATTGCTTTAAAATATTAATTTGTTTGAAAGTGCCATTTTTTTCACTTGTTTAAAACATTTGACATTAATTACTAACCAAACAATAAATGGAAAATACCTAAAACTGAAAACACTCCCTATGTTATGCTTATATATGACTTTTGTCTCTCTTATTTTGTAAATATCCAAAATACCCCTTCCCCTCATGTTTTTAAAATTAACTTATAAGACCTCCTTAAGCAATTAAACTTTTAAAAAAACTAAGATTACCCTTCTTATCTTTTACTACATACAATTTAAAGCATTAATAAACCAAAATAGTGAATAAATTCAATCTTAAAAGTTAAAAACTTTCAAAATAATTGGAGTATTAACTTAATTGAAATATTTATTTGAAAATTGTAAATGTTTTTACTTGACTTTTTAAATTTTTTCGTGCTTTCAATTTTGGTGTTAACATTTTAAAATTTGTTTATGTTGATGTCGTTTTTTAGTCTGTTGTCGTCTCGTCGTTTTTCAATGGCTTTCTCTCGGTATCAGTGTTTATTTCGATTGAGCCAGAATTTATCGTTGAAGAATCCAAAATGTGTCTATATTCCCATGGCTGTGCGGTGATGTATTATTGAGTTACAGCCAGAAAAAGAAAAAGAAAAAAAAAAACGGTGGATAAAATTGTGAACAGAGAGGACAGAGAAAACGAAGAAATGAAAACGAAAAGACAAGTAAACATGTGCCGTCCACAATTTAATTAACCATAGACATTTTGACTTGGTCTGCTCTAGTCCTATCACTGTAACCAAACAAGCAAAGTTGTTCGGTAATTCTCTGCAATCAGATATTCCAATCCAATGCTATTTTAAAATCCTTCCTTACCACTTAGGAAAAAGAAAAATTCTTTACGGTAAGGGTGATACTAAACATCACGTGTTAATAGAGGTGGATCTCACACAAGCCTATTTTATATTCACTGTTAAGTGCTTAACACAAATGGTATCTTCGAAACCTTTTCCATAAGAATTACCCCATAAAAATGCTACGTCACTCTCCCTTTTGTTTTGAGGAGATTTTAGTTGAAGCTGTCTTTCTTCTTTGCACCGAGCATCTGTTTACGAGCGACAAAAGAAAAGATGAATATTTAGGTTTTGTTTTCTTTATTTTTGGTTTTTCTTTAAATCTTGTTTGCTTTAGTTTCTTGGCATTTTTACGATTTGAGCAATAAAGATTTGACTGTTTTAATCTTTTAAATTTTGGTTAGTTAAATTCTGTTTGCATTTGTAATATTTTGATGAAATTTAATTTAATGGATACTTTTAGATTTTTCCAAAATTATAAACATTTATGAAAATGTTGATGTTGACAAAATTGATAAGGTTTTAATTTACGGATAATATAGAGAAAAATATTGATGTTAACCTAAAAAGAGTAGATACCTTAAAAAACTTAAAATTGTTTGTTAGACTTTATAAAATGCTAAAACAATCAACATTGCCTAAATTGACTAACTTAAAGACAAATAATATTATTGGTCTAATATGAGAGAGAGTTGTTTTGCTTAGTGTAATAATAGGATGTCACAATTATATATTGACTAAAATTCTAATATTATTTTATATACTCCTTACAATACAATAATAAAATGAGTAAATAGAGTATATTAGAAACTTTAATACCAAAAGTAGTAATTTCTAGTAGGTTAGAAAGCATTAGGTAGATTTTGATCTTGATCTAAGTAATACATTTGTCAAAATACTGCCTTCGAATAGTTTTGAAAGTAATTGTTAAAGTATCACAGATATGTTTGTTGGCTTCTTCTTAATATTAACCCATAACTGGATATTGTTGGTTTATCTGATTTAATGACTAGTCTTGATGTATATGCAACAATAAAATATTAAACATTAATTTTTGGTGAAGGATACTTAAATATATCAAAGAAGACATCTTAGTTTTATACCATGCATCTACATGAAATAAGGACTAAAATGTTGTAGCAGAAAACATGAAAAATCTGAGAATATATTTAGTAAAGAAAAAATGAAAAATTAGAGAAAAATCTCATGACTAAAATCTTAATTTTTAATTGTGAACTATCCATCAAAAAGTAAAAGTTATTTAAAAAATAAAAAAGTGTTAGTAATAACTTTTCTATTGTTTTTAGTTCAATAACGTCAGTCATATTTAACTAAATACTACTAGAAATTTCACAAAAATTGAATAGAATACAAAAATTGCTACAAAATTGATTTTTACAAAAATAAAAATTCCCAATGTTTTTGAACATTTTGTAGATATTCTAAAAATATACTTGACATTCATAGAGACCTGCCGACATTAATGTGGATACTGTGGACACTTTAGAAAAGATATCTTTTATTTCGTTATACATTTCGAGTTTTCAAAATATAGACAATATCGTAAAATGTCGATAATGCCGTGGGCATTTTTATCCTTAATTATATGGCAATAATTGACGTGGGACATTCAATAAAAAAACAAACTCACATGTCAATTCAACCATTCAATAATTTATGTCAAAACTAATGAACTAGTAACACGAAGAAAAAGGGGAGTGAGAGAGAGAGAATTGTTATCCTTCACATGGCCGAAGAAAATGTCTACCTGACAAATACTGACTCTTGGATTGCCCCTCAGGAAGGGGATAGGTGAGAAATTAATTCATTTAGGTATGCATCTTCATTCTTTCCTCTTCTCCTTTAAACCCACTTTGGAAGGGTGAAACCTTTGCCATCACTAGAGAACTGCAAGCAGTAGTAAATTGGAGTACTGGACTTGTCCATACAAACTACGTTGAAGAAGGTTTATTGGTATCAATTCTCACGTCTACTGGCAATTCTGTCTACTCTAATGCGACTATTTTTGAAAAACGCGTTCGTATCTTTACTTTTACCCTACTGTTAGAGATTCAAAATTTATCTCTCAATATTAAAGACATGACTGTGAATTTACTTTTAGATGATACCTTTATCGACAACATATTCATACTTTTCGTTACTTATTATTTGGTCTGTTACTTCTTAAAAAGAGGAAAAAAAAAAATAACTCGGGTATATATGATAACTTGGCGTTCAAACTAGCCAAAACAGGATACCAACCGTCGTTTCTTTGTTTGTTTTTTCTTGTCCATCCATTGGAACTAGTTGTGTTTGTGTAGGTACGATTTTTTTCCTTATAAGATGCTCATGGAGAACAGGCCCATGGATGTATGAAATTGGAGCACGACTATTTAACCGTCTTCCTGTAGTTGATTTTATTTCGACTAAGCCTGAATTTATTCTTTAAAAATCCAAAATGTGTCTATATTCCAAGAATTGGGAATGGTGTATAGAATAGCACATTTTGTTGGTTTTATAAAACGATTTGAGAAGATATACAGAAACGAGACAAAGCTGCGGAACATATATAACAATAATTTTTATAAAATTTTCACAAAACGACGCTATAAAGTATATAAATTTAACGTTTAAGAAATTTATATATTTATGTTTATCCGGTTGAAGCGATTTGGTTGGAAAATGCTTCTACGAAAAATATTCTTTATATGAAACATTGTTTTACTTGTTAGTCTTTGGCACCGAACGGACATAAACGTGAGCTTATTTAGGAGATCAATCATTTACTTTTGTTTTCTACTAATCTCAACGTATGAGCATAGTAAAACTAGGAGCAGAGAACACCTCGGAGAAACTTTATTCCAATGGCTGTGTGGTGATGAATTATTGAGTTACTACAAGAAAATGGTAAAACAAAAAACCAAAAAAAAAAAAAAAAACGGTGGGTGAAATCGTAAACAGAGAAGAAAGAGAAAAAGGAGTTGAAAAGGAAAAGACATTCAAACCTGTGCGGTCCACTATTTAATCCATCAAACATAGGCGTTTTGACTTGGTCTGCTCTAGCCCTGTCACTGCAACCAAACAAAGCAATATGAAGTTGTTTGGTAATTCTTTGCAATCAGATATTCCAATCCAACGCTATTTTAAAATCCTTCCTTATCACTGGGAAAAAGAACAATTCTCAACGGTACGAGTGATTATGAACATCACATATTAATAGAGATGGGTCCCACACAAGTATTTAACAGTGATGATGTCCCCGAACTTTTTCCATGAGAATCCCACGATAAAAATTCCTGCGTCAAACTTTCCCCTTTGTTTTGAGTAGATTTTAGTTCAAGCTTTCTTTCTTGTTTGCACCGAGCATTGGTTTTTGAGCGACAAAAGAAAAGATGAATATTTAGGGTTTTGTTTTCTTTATTTTTGGTTTTTCTTAAATCTTGGTTGCTTTAGTTTCTTGGTATTTTTGCAAATTTGAGCAATAAAGAGTTGACTTTTTTAATCTTTTAAATTTCAATTAGTTAAATTCTGTTCGGATTTGTAATATTTTGATGTTATTTAATTTAAGGGATACTTTTGGATTTTTCCAAAATTATAATCATTAATGAGAATGTTAACGTTGATGGAATTGATAAGGTATTGATTCATGGATAATATAGATGAAAATATTAATGTTGACAGATATTAAGGGAAAAGTAGATACCTTAAAAACAATTAGAATTGTTTATTAAACTTTACAAAATGTTAAAACAATCAATATTACTTAAACTAAACTAACCTAATAACAAATAATATTATTGGTCTAATATGAGAGAGTTGTTTTGCATAGTATAATTATAGGATGTCACATTTATATATTGATTAGAATTCTAATATTATTTTATATACTCATTACAATACAATAATAAAATTGAGTAGATAAAAATTAACTATAAAAAATAATAGAGTACATACTTGTTGGAATTAAAAGTGAAAACGCAGCAAAAGAACTATATCGATTGATAAACAAAAATTTTCTAAAAACTTATTTATTAGAAAGAGCTATATGATTTTAATTAAATATAGAAAGCTTAAAAGAATTTGTTTCAAACCTTTTGAAGACCTATAAGGATATATTAACTTTTCTCTTTGATACCAAGATCTTCTAAGCTAAGCCTTACATCAATAAAATGACTAGTGGGCATCAAATTACAAGAATAAATTAATTCCACACTTTTTTGGATCTGCTATGTGCTTAACACGTGAGATAGTGGACTTATTTTTTCAAAGAAAGAACTCTCTCTCGATATTCTAAAAAATATCACATATATGAAATAATTAGAATCTTTTTATAACTGAGCAGTTAGTTATAAATTAATGAATTTTAAATTTAAAAACTACTTACTAAACTCTTTAGTGGGCAAACCACACCCGTAACAGGTATGTAGAGAAGGTGCTTAAAAATACATCCATGTTTTTTTTTTTTTTTTAATTTGAACCACCTTTGTTTAAGTGTGCGCGCATATATATCATATATATATATATATATATGTGTGTGTGTGTGTATATAAAAAAAACAAAATCTACTCCACGTTTATGTATATATATCACATATATATATGTTGAAAAAAAATCACGTACATGGTGATGTTGGTGTGTGTATATATATAATTTAATTTAAATAAATCTTATATATATGTAAATTCAAAAATAAATCATATTTATTTAAGAATCAATTTTAAATTAATTAAGTAACTATTTAATTTTGCATCAATGTTGAAAAAGACAAAGTGTAGTCACACCACACACGTGTCACACACAAAAATTAAAATATATTCAAATAATCTTATTATTCACATATTATCAATTAATTAATATAATTAATTAATTACTTAATTAATTAATACTCAGTTAAATGTGAAAATAGTTATCACATTAAATTATATATCACAGAAAATATATTTTTTGTCACATTAATATCTATAGTGTGAAATAATTAATTCAAAATTTCAATAATTCTAAATTAAATATGTACAATTCATTCTTATGCATTAAATCCAATATAATGTTATAGAGTTAGCATTAGGGACATACTATAGACCTATAACTTAAGCTCTAATAAATTTGACAATTAATTAAACTCTTTAATCAATATGCTAAATTTATTAGTTTCAGTTTTGCTCCACTAAAAACTTGAAACTAAACTTTTGAAATTATAAGAAAAATTACTCAAAGATAATTAGTGAGTAGTCCTTTGATTTAATCATTACATATAAGCCAGTCTTCCATAAATAGTTCATAATAAGAGCCAGGTTTAATTTTCGTTCACCTCTCTTATTATATCTTTTTTCTTGAGTTTCAATAATTCTCTAATGAACAATTAATTCATAATCTTATTATGAACGAGAGTTCTAATCTTCAAATCTCAAATATCACTTAAGATAACTATTTTTCTAACTTCCATAAGGAAGGAATGGATTCCTTATTTGTATAATATTATTTCCAACAATTTATTCCATCATGTTTCCAAGATGCTAAGTTATGATCTGTTTTTAGAGAAATCTACCATGCAAGTCAAAAAACACAATGTCATAAACAAGAGTCTAATAAATACTCAGGTTTAAGATTGTCATATATATGATCATTATAGTGATAAATTTAAATACTCTATTTATAACATATGATTATTACAGATTTATATTTTATCTGGTCCAATCCTGTATAATTTCATTATATAAAGTACCTCCAATCTAATGTCTCTACATTAATAGCCTGGATAAAACTATTTCATTCTCACTGAGATTGGACCACACTTGTAACATTTAATTAAAGATTCAATACTTTAATTGTAACAACCGAGAATTTCTAATGCATTAAATTAAAGATTATATTAAGACAGAAAATGTAACGCCCACCTAATTTTATGTAACGGATCATGTTATGAAAATGACAACGTTAAATGTTATATTTATGATATGTGTTATGATATATGATATAATGGTGCTAATCATTTTATTTTAAGTGTTATGACAGGTGACGTTCGCGTGGAATTGATGTGCTTAAATGTTCATGTCATTAATGTTATATGTTTAATCATATTTTTATTGATAATTAATGTTATGAATGATTTTTGAGTGTTAAGGCAGATCGACAGGCCGGACTATTCAGTTCGGTAGGCCGAAATGATCCCCTTCGAACGGTAAGCCGATGAGATATCATCGGTAGGCCGGACTTCAGAGATCGGCAGGCCGAAGAGAAAGATCGGCAGGCCGATGACAGCTGACAAGCAGTCAGCAGAAATGTCACAAAAATTGTGATAAGGTTGAATTTGTGATAAGGATAATTTATTCTAGATAATTAATATAATTATGGGATGATTTGTTTAATTTTGGTAATGAAGCAATTGACTTTTGATTTATTTGAATTAATAGATAAAGTTTTCCCATTTTACAAAGGCGAAATATGGCAACTCGAACCGTTCTTGGAAGTTTTAACTTTTTCCTCTCAATTCTATCCATTCACACGAATTTTGCCTGGCATTTAATCAAAAAATTTCTGATTTGTATTAAGAGAATAAGTTTTTCCTTATTTTTGAATTTCATTTTTTTTACTATAACAAAAAAATTCTCTCTCTCTCTTTCTCGATTTCTCTCTCTTTCTCTCTCTTCCTATCACATTTCTTTTCTTCTTTTTCCTCTCAAATTTCCCTGCAATCCTTTGTTAAAATATTAAAAAATTTCTTTGGAGACAATTCAAGGAGCTTGAAGAAGAATTTGTTCTAAGGTATGAACTTATTTTTTTTAGCATTTCTGAAAATTTTTCCTCTTCAAACCGACTTTTATATCTCCGTCTAAGAATGTCTTTTTGCTCTGAATTTTTAATATGTTATTTATGCATGTGTTATGTGATTTTTCTCCAAGTTTCACGTTATTTTGATTTTTCTATAAAAAGTTATGAATTTTCTTCTCTCCATCACTCACAGTAATTTATTGCTGATCAATCATGTTGCACATATGTATAAGTGTTGTTTTTAAT
>CAMOHE010048125.1:0-55047 GCA_946598075.1 Artocarpus hirsutus
AAATAAAATGGTTAGCACCATTTATCATATATCATAGCACTTATCATGAGTATATCACTTAACATCGTCATAATCATATCATAACATTTAACGTCGTTATTAATAATAGCATTATCCGTTACATGAAATTAGGCGGGCGTTACACCACTAACTTGGCGTTCAAAGAAGCAACCCACAATATCTCTCTCGTCTGCAGAGGTCGAATACCGAGCTATGGCAAAAACGACAAAGGAAATAGTATGGCTTGTGCAGTTACTCAAGGATATGTTCATGGAAGTGCCACGGCCGATTCGTTTGCTTTGTGACAATAGGTCTGCCATTCACATTGCCAAAAATCCCGTCTTCCATGAGCGCACTAAACATATAGAGCTCGATTGCCACTTTGTTAGAGAGAAGGTTCAAAACAAGTTGCTTGACTTAGCTCACGTGACCTCTACTCAACAGTTGGCGGATGTATTCACTAAGGCTCTTGGAAGATCACAATTTCAAAACATTATACGCAACATTGGCTTAAATGGAAACTATCAACAAGCTAAGATGCGTGCGACACATCAGCTTGAGGGAGGCTGTTGAAATTCAGTGTCCAAGTGGGTAATATGCAAATCATGCATTATCATTAAAATCGTTGACCAATCTAGTGCCAGCCAATCTTGCCTCATATAGAAGATGCTGATTTCATATTAATATATAAAATCATGCATATGATTGTTTCCAGTTTTATACACCATAATTATTTACTTTCTATATATTGTTATTATCATTATTATTATTTTTAGGAAAACTGATGTATATAGCCTAAGTGCTTGCTGTTGCTCTTTGATTGTATAATATACACGATTCTCAATTTCTTTTACAGACTGCGACCTCTCAACTCGGTTGAGCAACTCCACTAATCTCACACACTCATTTGAGTCTTCTTCCTTCGCAAGGTAGTTGAATTTCACAGATGGGTCTTGCCTTGGATCTTTGATGGCCAACTCTAGCTTCCCCTTTGATAAAGGAAGCGCAAGTTTGGCCGCGATTGGTACCCTTGTTGCATTGAAGCTTATAGGTAGTATTCCTGCTTCAATCATGATCTTGTAGCCATCTGTGATGCCCACACCTTGTGGCGCATCTGGTTGTCGTTTTTGTGGCTCGGAGTCCACCAAAACGGCAACGCCGGTTTTGTCTTTCATTCCGCGCCTAACTCCCTTTAGATCAACCACAAGTGGAAGGTTGAAATTCTCTAGGTATTTGTAAGGGCTAATGCCACTCAACAAGAGAATTTGAGAGCTGCCGAGAGCTCCAGCTGATAGTATAACAGCCCCTGATGAGTAGGGATTGTTTGGCTTGTTGAGATAAGCTTTGTAGGTTTGATGAGAAGTGCCATCACTCTTGATAAATCTTATCCCATGAGCTATTTTCTCAGACGTGTTTTCTGCAAACATTAGATTAGATTTAAAAACATATTAAGGGTTAAAAATTGATGAGGCTTGTGACATGTGTCAAGGGCCGATTAATTCTGTAGCTGGTCTTTAACAATTTCAAATCTGTCGTACACTTTTTTTGTTTCACTGGCTATCTCTCCAAACGAAGTTTAACACCTTATTTCAATGCTTTAAATTTTTTATATTTATTATGCTTAGTATTTATTATTTGATCAGGTTTTTAAATAAAGATGACATGCTAAACTAGTATTGGAATGACAATATTTGAATTTGTCTTTTAAGTCCTAAACTGTTGCAAAAGCTTTGCTTTAATTCTAAATTTTAACAATCAAGTTTAGTAGTCTCTGAACTTTGATCAAAATTTCTTATTAGTTTGTAATTGTTACTTCATCCTCAAGCAGTCAATTCACTTTAATCTGATGATTATTTTTGCCCCTTAAACTTAAGAGAAAATGTTAAAAGAGGGTCTAATAACCAACTTTTTAGCGATTTTAAGGAGCAAAACCGACATGAACAATCAAAGAACTTCCTTGAAAACTAATGCTACTTACCATTACAACGAAAGATATTCTTCATGGTTGCAATCAAAAGAACTACGATGTTTTTTGGATTCCCTGCCCCTAAAAGCTCAGCCGAGGTGTGCCTTTTTCCACAGTCATAAAAAACACTCCCGCCAATCTTCGTTCCCTGAATATGCTCTAGACTAAAACCATTATATGGTGGAAAAATCCCAGCCTCAAGGAAACTAAATTCCGCCACGGTCTGCCATGGCATCAATTCTTGTAATGTCCAATATAATTAAACACGATTATTATGCGAAATCGGTAACTTGTGTGCCTAATTAAGATTTAAATTTAAATTAACATTTTGTGACATTTTCTTGTTTAATTGCATTTTAATAATTTTGTTATTCGATTTCAATTTTTATCACTTATTAAACTGTTTTTTAACAAATTTTTGTATTTTATCTTATTTTCCAAAAATCAGATATAAAAGAAAGAAAAAAATAATAGAGAACATATTTCAACAATCTACCAAATCAAATAAGTCCCTATTCTATTATACTTAGGCAAGCCTCGTGAAGCCTTGCCAAACTGTCTGCTGAACACGGCTTTCTCTTGAAACCATATTTGGTTCCTGAATTGCAGAGTGCAGAGAACTACTCAACATCATTCTGCTTATCTCTTCCCTCTCCTCATTCACGTCTCCCCCTCTTTGTTTTCAAGCCTCAACTCAGACACTCACCATCACTCATTCATTTCCTCTTTCTGTGCTACGAAAATACACTCAGACACACACACTCTCATTTTGTTCCAGAAACTCAAGAACGCATAAACAAGAAGCTCTATTTCCAGTTTGAACAGAGGCCAAGTAACATCGCTCTGAAGCCTTCAAGCCAGTTCAAAACGTTTAATTTGAAGTTAGCCACGTTTCTAGCAAATTAATCTCTTTGTTTTAAAAGCTTTTACCTCTGATTTTCATGTTTGAATTCGTGATTAAACATCTGAGTTATGACTTCATTAGGCAGCTTTGTCTTTGAGCTTATTTGAACAAAGAATATACCTGGCATGTTATGATCCGAGTCTAGATAGACTTAAAGAACATTTAATCTAAGATTATAGAATCAATTCCATCTCAAATTCACGTCTCATTTGGATTAAAACTGAATTAAAAAGTAGTTTTTATATATATTTTTTATTATTTTCGGAATAATATGTTCAAATGCATGAAAAATGAAGAATGATGTTCCATGAGTATGAAACTGAGTTTATAGGGTCTCATATCATGTTTATGGACCATTAAAATGTGTTTAGATTGCAGTAGAACCAAATTGAAAGGATCTAAACTTGGTTTGAACTTGGGAGCCCGAAACAGAGCTCCTCCGGCTGCAAAGCTGCGGTCAGCCACTGTCATTGTAACGCGGTCGACCGAGCACTACGAGATATGCAGTTGACGTCAGGTAGTATAAGGCGGTCGACCGCACTACACTAGAGGGGCCAGTGCCACCCAAGCTCTACTTGTTCCAAAATGATGTTTGGGTACATTTTTACTTGTTTTACTGATAAAAAATTATTGTTGATATGTTTTAAAGTGTGTTTAATTATTATGAAAATAAATGAGATGTTATAATTTAAAAGGGTATACTAAGGAACCATGAAATAGCATACTAATGTAGAATGTTTAAGTTTAGACTTTAATGTATTTAGTATACACTTAAGGTTGCTCACTGTCTCTAGGAGCTAATGTTTAGCGGAACAGGATTGTGATATAGGCGTGAACGGTGCTAGAGAATGAGATAGGACTCTATACTTATTCCCTTGATAGCCATGATTTTAAACAATTTTTGGCCACATTTATATTCTTAAAATGTTTTTAAGAATTGAATTGAATACATATCTATAGATATATATAGATATATTTTCAAGGGATATTGGATATGAGCCTAAAGAATAAATGATAATAAATGCATAATGAAAATATACCAAGTGTAATGAGATGATTAAATGATACTAAACATCAAACCGTCTAAGGATCCTAGTTTGATTGAATTATAAGTGCATGATATCACGCACAAAGATTGGGTCGTGCAGAGAGCGACCTTAGGGACAAGTCTCAAAACCTGATTTGGGCTACTACAATAGTGATTATATTAGGCTTTGTACATAATGAATAATAATGTATGATTTGAGATAATCATTGAACATGAACAGTAAGTATAATTTGATTTAATTATTTATTTTTTTGAATTGTATTTAAATTATTTGTTTTATTCTATAAATGATGATTTTGGAACTCAAGTCTTATTGAGCATTTCGTTCATGATTTCTACTGTTTTGTTTTTAAATTTTTCTCCTCCAAGTGGATCGCAATACGCAGTTGAGTAGCGAGCTGTAGATTTACTCATGTAGTTGAGAGCCGTTTAGTTTTTAGTTTTTATCAAGGCATATAATAATGAGACTTTAATCATGCATTTGATTATGTTTCATTGAACTATATTTTAGTTTTATTTCTTTTATATCTGTACTATGTGTGCACCGTATGGAGTCCGATGGGACTCAGACTAGGATAATAGATTTTAAGTTTTTAATTTATTTTGAGGTTATTGCAGAAACTTTTTTTAACTAAATTTTAATATTAGTATTATTCTAAAAGGGTTTTAAAAATTGTCATATTTTTTTAATTTGTTGAAAATGTTTTAAAACATACATAAAATATTCAACGTGTTTTATTAATCTTAATTAATTATTTTAATTAAACCATCACGTCATTATCCAAGTTTAGGTGCGTGACAAGACTACTCTTGATTCAACCCATTCGAAAGCATCTCTCACTAGCTTCCCATCCCAATCAACCTGTTTGACAAAGTCCTCGCTAGCCCTGCTGTAAAATCCACCATTTATGGCAGATAAGCCTCCAAGAACTCTTCCTCGGAGCTTCGGAATCCCATCCTCGGAGACAAAGCTTTGTGCAACCGATGAGTATTTGTCGGTTTGGAGCATGGACAATCCATAGAGATTCTTGTCCAATATCAAAGGATTTCCAAATGGTGAATAAGCACCGAGAACTTCTCGGACAAAGTCGAGGCTAAGGGACAGCCTGCGGTTCCTCCTCCAACTATAATGTAGTCAAACGACTTGCCTGGGACTTCTTTGACATCTGAAGTCACGTGGGGAAGTTCTGTTTCCACAATCAAGATAGCAAAATGATGAAAAAAGCTAAGTAGTCATGAAGAGACTAGACTTGGAAGTGATTAAAAGTTTATTAGACGTAATCACATACCTTGAGACTGTATTGGAGAACATAGAGAGGAATCTATGGGTAAGAAGAACAATGAAGTGAGAACCCCATGTCCAAGGATGGCTTGAGGAAACTTCATTTTTTATTTTTTTATTTATTTTTGTTTGTGGGTACTTCCATACAACTTCCATAATAAATAAAAAGGAATCTTTGAGAGTCTCTTAGCGCTAGTGGTTTGAGAATTGATTGAAGGAATTTATCTGCAGCCATGTAGTTAAGTTTACGCATGGTTTTAGCCAATGATTTATACTTCTTTTCTACGACGCATACATAATAATGATGGCACTATGACTATGATGATACTTACGACCCTCCATTTTTTTTCTAATATTCGGAGCCATAATGAAAATTTGCATCCGCTCTCAAAACAAACATCTTTTATGGTTCGTTGTCCCTTGACAGACATAAAAAGCAAGGATATTAATGGAATTGTCGTTGAAAAAAATTAGCGGAAAACTCTTTGGGTGCAGAAAATTAAGACAGAAAATAACCGGTATGAAATTCAAGGAATACTTTCTTTAAACGTGTTATTCCCAAATCTTTTTTTTTATGACAGACATTTTCATATAAAGTAGTTAATTCACTTTGGATTTCCAAAGATTTTCGACTTTTCAACTTTTCATAAATATTCCAGTCTCTCCTCCTAGACTTTTGGCTATATCACATGTTCATTTATAAAATTAACGTTTCAAAAAATAGTATTTATAAAAATTTCCAGAAAAAAATGAGAGAATGAGTCAAGTAGCATATTTAAAATTTATAGCAGGAATTTACAGATATAGAAGTTAATTACATATTTCACATCAAACTTTTTATGCAGGAATACGCCCGTCTCATCCTTTTCTCTGTCGATCTCCATCAGTCGACGCTATCAGTCGTCTCTAGCGGACGCGGATGATGATGATCTCCATTACAAAGATGAACATCGATGATAAAGGAGCTTCAATTGTGTGCCACAGCGACCTTGAAGACAACGAAGGCTAGGCAAGGTGAGACGCCAAAGCCAACGCCAGCAATGACGCCCATTCATGAGTGGAGGAGCACTGAGATTGCGAACCGTTATGGTAATCTTCGACTCTTCGTTGTCAAGAGACAGGAGAGAGAGAGCATAGAGAAAGTGGGAGACAAAGGAGAGAGAGGGGGAGAGAAAGAGACAAAGGAAGGGAAGGGAAGGGAAAAATGATTCTGAGTTCGATTGAGTCTGCAACTCACATTACGGGTGGAATTGAGATTTTGATAAAAACAAAAAAAAAAAAAAAGAAAATGATATTTTCTTCAATTATTTTCAAATGAGTTAATTGCTTTCAGTGTTTTTAAAAAACCACTATTTTTTTAATTTCCTGGAAATGTTTTTTTAACCCATTTTGAAAAATGAAACTTAAGAATAAAAAAAATAAATTGAAAATAAGAATAGGAAAATTTTTAACCTATAATGAATTAGACAAAATTTACGAATTTAATTTTTTCTTAAACTAATTCACTTATATCAACATGCCTCTAAATTTTAAGACAATACCTTTTGTACTCCTTGACTATAATAATATCTTTACATAAATATCAACCTTAACTTTGAAACATGTTTTTTTTAGATGAAATAATACTTCTTAAGCACATTAAAAGAAAAAAATTGTCAGTATTTTAACCCTCGATGAACTTAATTCAATTCGGATTTGTCCTCCAGCTTTTTCCTTTTTTTGCTTTTGAGCAACAACTGTAATGACAAATAAAATTTGACACCCAACTAATTCATTCGCAACGGAGGACCTTTATATTAATTTTTAAGTATTATATTTAACCTTAAATCAAACAAAAACACAACTCAATTATGTCAAAAGTTTGATGTCTTTCAAAATTTAAGGGTGAATCTAGATAAATGATATATTTTATGGGTATGACATATATATTTCAAAGTTCAAGAAGGATGTTGATACAGGTGTCATAGCTTAGAAAAAATTTTTAAAAATTATACTAATGAAGATTATATAAATCCCACATAAATATGAACAAAAATATCGCTGAAATTTTAGAAATTTCGAGGTAACAAAGTATCTTTCCACTTAATATTGATTTTTATAAAATATCAATAATATCGGTAAACACCGTTAAAAATATCGATATCAAAGAATATGTAGTGTATTATGTACAAAATTTCAATATATATTATGAAAATTTTGATCAATTTTGATGATGCTGGAAATTATAAAATTTAATGGATTTTTTTCCTTTTAAATAATTCACCAGTATTTTATACTTTCAATAAATGAATAATTATCATATACACATTAAGAATGATAATATTGAATTGACGATAATATTTTTATGACTTTATAATCAATGAATGTAAGATCCAATTATCCTAGCTCCTCCAATGAGGCTCTTCATACTTATTATCTATACAATTAGGACTTTAAAAGCTATGATGGTTATGAAATTTTTAATTATCCTCATCCGATCATACCACTATTATCTCAGGTAAATAATTAGAAGAATTTATAGTTTCTCATTCACAGAAATACAGTAAGAAGAAATCAATAAATTACATATGACATATTCATAAGCATATTCATAACTATATTCACCACTACTCAAATAACATGTCATGATAAAAATCTTGTTTGAATGAAGATGGAATCCCAACCATTTTTGAATGTCATAGATCTTCTTTTTGGTATTGACAAATGAAGTTTATTATATAAATTATGTTTATGTATTTTTTTTAATATTTATTGTACATAGAGCATTAGCAATATATTAATAAAATTTTTATAATTTTTGTCAAAATTTTATATGGATGTTTTTCTTAAAATTTCCGTAAAATTGATGTAGCTGTATTTCCACTTATGCCCGAACTTTCATCCTCGCACATAGCTAATAGATGACAATCACCGCATTGTCGACGGTCGGCCTTCACTAGCTAAATACAGAGGGGTCCACATTTTGGGTCAAGAACAGTGCGTGTGATTTGCTTGGAGGGAACAAGAGGAGGAGGGCCAGAGAGAGAGATTTGGGTCAGTTTTTCTCTCAACAGCCGCCGTGTCAGGACCATTGATGATCCGAATCAGACTTCTTCAACTGATTCTGGTGTTGTTGGAGATGATGGTGGGGATTCTTCTTCAGAAGCTGGTCGTCAAGTGCGGTGTTAGAGAAAGCAATTCTTGTAAGATGCGAAATTTTAATTTATTGTTGCTGAAGAAAGAAAGAAAGGACTAGTCTTGTACAGGGAAAAGAGATTTTACAGTGTTCTTGGATAATTTTTATTTTCCACACAAAGAATGACATTCGTTCAGTGTGTTTTAAAAAAATATATATATGAGATTGGGATTAGGGCAAGCTTCACCATGAATTTTTACTAATAAAAGGATGACAATTGATATGCTCCATCAACGGAGATAGAATGTTAGCATTATTCTCGGAATTAAATGTTGCATTTGGGTGCACATAACTAAACCCAATTAAATTGATGATTATTGTTGTCTGAATGCGTTCCGAAAGTCTTGAACTTTTCAGCCAAATGAAATACCATTGAAGCTCTTGTGGTTGATTTATGGAATTGGTTGTCACATTTTGGAGGATGATTTCTTTCCTCAAGAATCTTGATCCCTTTGTGCCATCCAAGCATTAGGACGGTTGCCATTGGATTTGTGCCTGGGGATTCTGAGAAAGTTGAGCCATCCACAACTCTGAGTCCCTTGACACCATAAACCCTGTAATTCTCATCAACGACCTCTCCGACTATACAACCGCCATGATAGTGAGGTCCCCGCATTCCTCTTGCAAAACTTCCTCGCCTCATCTTCAGAAGTTATTATCAGGTTATTCTTCTGGTCCTGTGTCCCAAGGAACAAGGCGATGGACTCAGAGCTCTCAACTCGTTTGAGCAACTCCACTAATTTCACACACCCATTTGAGTCTTCTTTCTTTGCAAGGTAGTCGAATTTCACAGATGGCTTTTACCGTGGATCTACACTGTTCAACTCTAGCTTACCCTTTGATAAGGCAAATGCAAGTTTGGCTGCAATCAAAACCCTTGTTGCATTGAAGCTTATAGGTGCTATTCCTGCTTCACTTATTTTGTTGACGTCATCTGCAATGCCCGCGACTTGGGGTGTATCTGATTGTCGTTTCTGGGGCTCAGAGTCCACCAAAACGCCAATGCCGGGGTCATATTTCATTCCGCACCCAACTCCCTTTAGATCAACCACAAGTGGAAGGTTGAAAATCCTTAGGTGTTCATAAGGGCCAATGCCACGCAACAAGAGAATTTGAGGGCTGCCTAGAGCCCCTGCTGATTGTATAACATCCCCTGATGAGTAGGGATTGTTTGGCTTGTTGAGGTAAGCTTTCTAGGTTTGATGAGAAGTGCCATCACTCTTGACAAATCTTATCCCATGAGCTATTTTCTAAGTTGTGTTTCCTGTAGCATTAGATAATATTGAAAAACATGTAAAAGGATACAAGTTAGTATAGTTTGTGATACATTTCAAAGACAGATATATTCTATGCTGTCTTTAACAAGGAAGGTCGAATCTATTTTCCATCTTTGTTTCTTAGGCTGTCTCTCCAATCAAAGTTTGACATCTTGTTAAATTATTTACTTTTGAGTTTTCTTTTTTTTTTTTTCGGTACTAATTACGTGACCAGGCTTCTAAACATGGATGAAACTAATAGAACAAGAATTTAAGGATACCAAATTCAAATTCAAATTTGTCTTTAATCGTGGAACTTAAAACTCGAGGTCAATGGTCACCAAAACTTGTTAAAAATTTTTCGTTAATCTGTAATATAGTCCTTTGTTCTTAAGGAATCAAAGGACTCTTGCACGAAATGACTCTTTTTGTCTTTTAAAATTTAACAGAAAATGTTTAAGGTCTAATAACAAACTTTGTAGCGATTCCAAGGATCACTTTTGTTACTTGCAGCTCAAGGAGTAAAACCAACAATATGAATAATCAAAGAGCTTACTTGAATCGCTATCAAACTAAAAAAGTAAAAAAGAAAAAGTGAGAGGAAAAAAAAAAAGGAAAACAGAAAGAACTTACTTGAATATCCAATATTGCTTCCCATTACTAAGAAAGATATTCTTCACAGTTGCATTCAAAAGTACTGTGATGTTTTTTGGATTCCCTGCCTCTAAAAGCTCAGCCGAGGTGTGCCTTTTCCCAAATCCATAAAAAAAACTCCCACCAACCTTTGTTCCCTCGATATGATCTAGACTATAACCATTATTTTTGCAAAATCCCTGCTTCAAGGAAGATAAGTTCGGCCACCGTCTGCCATGGCGTCAATTCGGGTTCAAAGATGACTCTAGATTCAACCCATTTGTAAGCATCTTTCACTAGCTTTTTATCCCAACCAACCTGTTTGACAAAGTCCTCGCTATCCCTGATGTAAAATCCACCCTTATGTTCCTCGGAGATTAGGAATCCCGTCCTCCAAGATAAATTTTTGAGCAATCGACGTGTATTCGTCGGTTTCGAGTAATGACAGTCCATAGAGTTTCTTGTCCAATATCAAAGGATTTTCAAATGGTGAATCACCTCTCACAACCAAGAGGACTGAGAACTTCTCGGACAAAGTTGTGGCAAAGGGACAGCCAGCAGTTCCTCCTCCAAACATATTGTAGTCAAAGGACTTGCCTGAGACTTCTTTGACATCTGAAGTCATGTGGGGAAGTTCTTTTTTTACAATCCCGAAAGCAAAAAAGCTGTAAAAGGCATATTTTGATTTGAAGAGCAACACTTGGAAGTGACTATTTTGCTATAACAAGAAAAAAGAAGTTAGAGATGGTGACATACCTTGAGATTGTATTGGAGAACATTAAGACGTATCTATGAGTATGAACAACAGATTGAGAATCACATATCCATGAACGGCTTGTGGAAACTTCATTTTTTTGGTCTTTCATACACTGCCATTACAGAGAAAGGAGCGTGTAATTTATTAACATGTGAGGGTTATATTATAATCATTAAGAGTCCTTTTAGTGTTAGTGGTTTGAATTGATTGAATAAAAAATGTTTCGAGTTATATAGTTTAAGTTGTGCATGATACTCGCTAAATAATTTATATATTAAACAAAAATGTTTAGAGTCATATAGTTTAAGTTATGCATGATGCTCGCTAAATAATTTATACTTCTTTAAAACGATGGATGCCCACCTTTATTGCGCTATGACTATGATTATTCCCATCTTTCATTTTTTTTTTATTTTTTTTATTTTTTTAGGGTTATTAACACTAATAGCACCTAAATTTTAAAATCTCCCTCACTTTGTCCCCTTGAACCTTTAAAATTACACTTTACACCTTGAACTTTAAAACTCCTTATTTAGCCCTTTGAATTTTTAAAATCACTATTTTGCCCTTGTTTCAAAACTCCTCATTGTGTCTCAAATTTTTCAATTTTTTATTTAAATAGACAGAATTAAGCCTACTTGTTTCATAATGGATCACCTGCAAGGGTAAAAATGAGATTTTATCACTCTTAGGTTTTGTTTCGCGCTTACACTCTCAATTAACATTCTTTTTATCTTCTCTCATTTAAGAATGGTCTGTATGCACATTCTCTCTTGATATTGTTTGTTGATATCTTCTTATCTTTAATGTATAACTTATCTTCTTTAGTATTCAAATTCAAATATCAGCGAAGAATATCAAGTTATTAAATGAGTTACGCATTAAAAAAAAAAAAGAAATGTACTGCAAACCCTTCCTAAATAGGAGTTCATATAAAAAAAAATGCGTCAAGTGAAAGTGTAAACGTGAAGCAAAACCTAGGAGTGATAAAATCTTATTTATGCCCTTACAGTTGACCTATGTAAAAATCATGTAGATTTAAATCTGTCTATTTGAATGAAAAATCAGAAATTTAGGAGACAAAATAAGGAGCTTTAAAAGTTCACGGGCAAAGTGAGAAGTTTTTAAAATTCAAGACGTGAAGTGCTGATTTTTAAAGTTCAAAGGGTAAAGTGAGAGAGACCCTAAAGTTTAGGGTTCACTGGTGTTAATAACCCTATTTTTTAATTTTAGGTTATTAACATCAATAGCCTTAAACTTTAAGATCTCTCTTACTTTATCCCATGAACTTTAAAAAATCATCATTTTCCCTTTTGAATTTTTAATACTCATGATTTTGTCCCAAAACTTCAAGAATTATTATTTTGCCCTCTGAACTTTTAAAGCTCCTCACTTTACTCCTGGGCCTTTGTTTTTTTATACAAATAGACGAAGTAAAGCCTACATAATTTACATATGCATTACTTATAATGAAACTTTATCACTCTCAAATTTCATTTCATGTTTATAATTTCACTTGAGGCTTTTTGTTAATGGTAAATAGCTCAATTGGTTCCTGTCCTTTTGAAAAATGTGCAATTTGGTCCTCGACCTTTTTCATATTTAACTAAATCTAACCTTTGAATAAAGATGCGATTTAATTCCCAGGGGTCAAATTTGACTGTTAAAAAAGTTTTGACCACTTTAGTGAGGATGTTTTAGTAAGATATCTAATATGTTTTAAAAAAATTAAAATTAAAACATAAAAACAATTAAAAAAGGTAAAAAAAAATAACAAATGTAATTTTAATTTGCTCCTTCCTCCTTTCCGCCATTATCGACTAACCCAGCAGCGCCTCCCCTCCCCCATCTTCCTCCTCCTCCTCCTCCTCCTCAGGGGATTTTGAAAAAAAGCTTTATGAAAAAAAAAAATTTGGTTAATAACCTCTTTTTTTTTTTGTCTTTATTTAGCATAAAAAAATAAGCTTTTGAGGCAGGAAAATTCCTTCAATTTTTTTTTTCCTTCTTCCTCTCCTTGCTACAGTTTTTTTCCTAATCTTTTTTAAAAAAATTGAAGCAATTTTTTTTGCCTAAAAAACTGCCCCAAAAAACATGTTTTTTTGGTGAAAAAAAAAGAGAGGTTATTTCCTCGAATCAAAATTTTTTTTTTGGGTCTTTTTTCAAATTATCCCTCCTCTGACCACATCCTCTCTACGGGAAACGCCACCTACAGCCACCGGCTCCCATCTCTCTCTATCCTTATTTGTGGATTTCGGGTTTTCCTATGGATTTCAAAGGAGAGTAGGAGAAGAGAGTGATGGATTCCTTCCTTTCGCATCGCTGGAGAACATTTTTTTGCTCCAGACCTCGTAAGGTATCTGAGATAACAACCAGGGGTTTTTGATTTTGCGTGTTGGTATGGGGTTGGGGAACGATGACGATGTGGTGGTCGATGATGCCGATGGTGGTTGCGTCAAAAAGTCCTACCTTGGCAGTGGCGAGGCGGCGGCTCCATCTCCCGCTCAATTTGCCTCAAGGTCGTCTTCGATAATGGGGATAGATCTTGGGCCAAGCTTCAATGTGGCTATCAATTCCTTTGGATTTGTTTATGGATTTCGATTTTGTTTGGTTTAAAATCCTTGAGATCTAGATTTTTTTTCTCGTGATTTTAATTTTGGTTGATTAGGAAATTGAATTATGGATGACAATCGTCATTTGGTTTGATGTGATGAAATAATTTTTCAATTTTATATCTTTTGAGTAGTTTTGGTTTGATATCTAGAATTGTTTATTTAATTCTGCCAGATCTGCACAGAATTATTGTAGCCTCCGTTGATAAAGTGTTGAAGCATTTTTGGTTTTTTTGATTATCTGCTAATGCAAAAAAATTATTCTAGGGATAATTTAGTGATTTTGCTTGAAAATGGAATCTAACCATTTTTTCCATTTAAACTTAACGGATGAGGGTTATATTACACCTTTTTTAAATGTTAGGCGCAGTTAAATAAAAAAAATTATGGATCAAAATGTATATTTTAAAAAAGATTAAAGACCAACTAAACCATTTATCTTTTTTTTAATATGAACTCTTATTTAGCAAATATTTGCGTACACATTTCTTCTTATCTTTAATATGTAACTCTTATTTAATAAGTCGATATTGGTTACTGATATCTCATCATTTTTAATGCGTAATTCATCTTCTTTATCATTCAAATTTAGATATTGACAAACAATATCAACTTACTAAATGAGTTATGTATTAAAGATAAGAAATATGTGTAGATAAACGTTTCCTAAATGAAATCTTAGATGAGAAAAGCCTTAAGTGAGATGTAAATGTGAGACAAAATGTGGGCGTGATAAAAACTTAATTATGTCTATTTGAATAGAAAATCAGAAATTCAGAGATAAAATGAAGCGTTTTGAAAATTCATAAACAAAATAAAAGCTTTAAAATTCAAAGGGTAAAATAGTAATTTTAAAAGCTCAGGAGGAAAATGAAGAAGACCTTAAAGTATAGAAGCATCGGTGTCAATAACCTTTTTATTTTTTCTTTTTTAATTTCTTTTTGTTTTTAATATTCGTGTGGGAAAGCTTGAGTAGTGTCTATAAAAGTTTGGGTTGTGTGTGTGTGTGCAGTTTTAGGAAATATAGTAGCTATACATTCCTAGAATGAGGTAGATGTTTAAGGAAATTCCTTAGCGAAAGGGAAGTAATAAGTTCGATTTTTGTAGTTAGGACCACTTGTATAAATGTTATCTAGCATGTGATACAATGAAGAAAACTATTTTTTTCTCAAAATTTCTCTTATTTTTCTCGTAGTATTATAGTCCAACAAATTCAAACGAGTGGCTCGATTTATTAGTACAAGATCTAAAAACAACGCCAACATCATCTTATAGAGGCATGTAAAAGCTAAAAGAATTTCAAGTTTTACATTGTTAAAATATATTAATATAAACACATACACTATCTTATAAAGACATTGACCTTAAAGTTGATCTTTTCCGATAAAAGCTCAGATATTTAAAAAGTCTAAATTTTATCATGGTGTAAGAAGCAATATGACAGCGAGATCCAGCACTGAAGCAGAGTTTTGAGCAAATGGCAGGGGTTTGCGAGTCACTATGGTTGAAGATCGTTTTGGATGATTTGAAGATTAAGTGGGACGACTGTGCCAGCAAGCCTATAATCAACATTGCAAATAATCAAGGAAACATGATTGAACGAAGCACCGTCAACTAGCAGTTGTGCTCACTAGAGGTCTAAGTAGTACAACGTTTCAAACAATTGTACGGAAAACTGGGAATCAAAAATATCTATTCATCAGTTTGAGGGAAGAATAGGAAAGTTTTACTTCTGGGTATACAATTTTTTTTAAAAAATATATTGTATTCCTAGAATGAGGGAGATGATTAAAGAAAATTCCTTAATCAGAGGAATGTAATATAATCAGATTAGTTCCTATTTTGTAGTTAGGATTACTTATATATTAGTTATATGCAGGTGCTTTGCGTGTGTATTTTATTGCGTGTTTGATAATTTTAGTTTCAACTAAAATTTTTTGTTGCTACACAAAGTTAAGAAAAAGCAAACTATAGTATAATGTTCTTACATAGTATAGTATTTTTAACCAAAATTAGTTCAAACCACACTTTTTTAATGCCCTATTAGTAAATTATTTATGCGGTGCATTAACATTTTTGAAGGCCACAATTGGAGAAAAATGACTAAAATATGTTTTGGTGACCACATATTAGAGAAAATTTATTTTAATAAGAGTAGATTATGACAAAAAAAGTTTAATAAGATTCATTAGAAACATAAGATTTTTTTTTTTTTTTAAAAAGAAGAAAACAAAAAAGCATTGGATGGAAGTGCACATTTCAATCAAAATATATGTTTTGGTTGAATATGTATGTGAGAAAGAAAGCATTAGTATGTGTACGCAAATCAAGTAATTTTTTGAAAAAAAACGATTAGCAAATCATGTAGAAAATTAATTATGAGGCACTATAAGAAAATAACAGTTAGGAAAGTCACTTAAAAAATATTTGAGTAGAGGCATATATGTGTGGGATAACTTAGAAGGAATGATAGTTATGAGAGAGATACTAGCTAGAAGTGCCATGCAGGGAAAATATATACGTGTGTAGGGAAATATCTAGAAACCAAAATGACAAAGACTAAGCTTAAATAGAAAGGAATATGATTTGTTGATGCTTACCAGTAAATGGCGACGATTCAACACTACGTGTGGCTGCACACGGTGTTCGAACGGCTTATCCCTACTCGTCTCGGCTTGCTTGGATGTACCTGCAATAAGAGGAGGGATGCTTTAGAGGTAAAGGGGGGACATCGGTGAGGTACCGAACAAGGGCTCTTTGACGCTCAAGGCAGATGCTGATCGGCAAAGATCAGGAGCTAATTAGTTGGGAAGAAGTACATTGGCCTCGAGCTATAGTAAATGCACTATATTTATAGACTGCCACTTGAACAGGGTGTCAGGTAGGTTTTGCATACAACTCGTGTATCACATCAAGGTCTGTCAGAAGGTAGATGACTATGTCATGATCCCCATCGGCGGATTAGCCTCCATCTGACAGCGGAATATGGCCATCTGTTGGCTCCTTGTGGTGAGTGGTTACTTGTTTGCAGGCTTTGACAATCTGATCTGAGCATGTGTTTAACCCGAGGAGACGATAGTCCGCATCGCGACCTAGGGGACCTAGAAGAACACCTTGAAAAGACAAGCTGAGCTTATGGGGGTTCGAGACTGCGCTCCCAACAAATGTTGCTGAGCATATCCGCCGACCACCGAGAACAAGTTCTTCGATGGATTGCATCGAGTTCACTCCTAACATGATTGAAAGTTACAGGTCATTTTTAATTAAATAATATCTTAAAGGATGCAAAATAACAAGCAATAAGGAAAGATTTTAAAATATCTTAATCATATATATTGTAAAAAAAATTAATGAAGTGGATCTATTATATATATATATATATATAAGATATTAGTGGAGAAATCAACAAAAAAAAAACACAAAAGCCAAAAGGAACAAAATAAAGTATTGAAAATGCATATAAGAAAGAGAGAAAATTAAAAAAAAAAAAGTTAAAGGAAAGGGAACAAGGGATAAAAAAACATTCAAAAAAACTGTGAACAGGCAGAAAAAAATAAAGGCAGAAAAGAATAAGAATAAAAGAAATTTAAAAAAGAAAGTCAAAAAATAATAAAGAAAATGAAAAACAAAATAATAAAAATAATAATAAAAAAAGTGAGGAGGGGTGTTGGAACCGTTTCAAAAAAGGGGAGGGGAATGTCGTTCCCCTCATCTATGCGGGCGTGGACAAAAAATCCCTCAGAGGCTTTTATATATAGTATAGATGATCTCTTGCATGATATTTGATACAATGAAGAAAATCATTTTTCTCATTTTCTCTCTCTGATTTTCCTCAATTTGGAACCATAATGAAAATTTGCTCCGACTCTCAACACATATCATGGTTCATTGTCCCTTGACGAACATGAGACAAAAAATCGGGAGAGTTATGGAATTGTCCTAGTTATGTTTAAATTTGTTCATGTGTCAAACAACAAAGTGGGAAAGACATAACACATAAGGCCGGCAATTTCAGACACGCACGATGACACGATACAAAAACGACACGAGATAAACAGGTTTGGACCGCATGTTTATTAATTGTGCTATAAATGAGTTGGCACAAATAACACGAAAATAAATGGGCTGGATTCGTGCTAACACATTAAACACGCCTTAACACGTTTAATTAAACGGGCTGTAAACGTGTTGACATGGCACGACACGACCGGTCCATTTATAACACATTTAAACTTTTATAGTATGTTAGTATTAATTAGATATGGTGTTTTTGTTAATTTTCTTTATTGGCTTTAAAAAAAATAAAAATTTTTAATTTTTTTTAATTCTTAGTTAATTGGGTCATAAATATGTCATATGCGTGTTGTTATCGTATTAACCAGTCACGGCACGTTTAATAATTGCATTAATCGTGTCGTGCCATGTTACGCGTGCCATAGGCGTGTCGTGTTTGTGTTTGCATTTCTGGCATGTTTATTAATCTTGTCATGTTCGTATTTGGGCTAAACGTTTCATGCTGTAAACGTGCTGACACGAACACAATACGAACACGATTATTGCCACCTCTAATAACACCCTTTGTTAGGCCCTTTGTATTGGTGCTGATTACCAAAAAGTTTTTATTTTTATTTTTTATCCTGGACAAAATAAGCCCCTTTGCTCTCTTCATACTAGAAAACGGAACCTATTATTTTGATCACGGGTTAATCATATAACTATACCATATAGTTTTTATCTTTTTTCAATTTGTCTTTATATTTTAGAAACTATAAATATATTTTTTAAATTTGAAAAACTTATTTCAATTTTATCCCTTGTAGACTTTTTTATTTAAAAAACATGAAGATAAGATAAAAATACCTTAATTAAACTTAATTTATTTATGAAATATATGTTTCTTTTGAGAAAATTTATTTTAAAATTTAAAAGCCATAAAAATTAAGATCTTTTTTTTAAAAAAAAAATTGATGTTTTGTTTTAGGATTTTTTATGTTTTTAATATGTAAAATATTTATCATAACCATTTAAAGATAGTTATATTATTTTGCTCTATTTTTTCTATTTATAAGGATGAAATTGAAATAAGTTTTTAAAATTTCAACAATACCTTTGTAGTTTCTAAGAACCGATGAACAAATTCAAAAATAGTTAAAATTAAGATGTATAATTATGTAATTAACCCTTTTAATCACCCATCTAAAAACTGAAATTGAAACCAAAATGAGACATTAATAAATTCCAGTTCGGGCAGAAAGCCAGAAACCTATATAGCTTAGAAATCACAGAAAAATCAGCACACATTGTCAACTGTCGGCTTCACTTATCAAGTGCATACAGGTTAACATTTTGGGACACTTTTTTAGTGTTTGAGTAGGTTAGGAGGCACTTCATAGCATGCGTTTGTAAATTTGGTCCAAACCATTTAGGTTGAACTCAGAGAATATAAAACTTTCATTGTTATAATATTTTGAATTAATTGATTTAGACCAAGATTTTTAGACATTTTTTCAAAACGTGTTTTAAACCAATTGTAAAACACCCTTTTGAAGCTCCTTTTTTAAAACCAATTGCTACAGTGATTTGATAATTTGTTTCCACGCCTCGGTTGAAAAACATTATTTTCTATAACCATTTTTTTCGATAACAAAGCTTCATTCAATCAAGAAAAAGTACAAACAAAGTCGCCTTAGCCATCTATTTAGGACATAAACTATCCCTAACTAGTGCTGGTTTTGTCCGTGTTAAGACCAACAGAGCAGACAATGAAGCATTGAGGGACTAATAATGGGTGTATGAACCGATAAGGGGGATCCCCACTCAGCACCACGAAATAGAGCTCGACAATGGCTGGCTGCAACGGCTCATCAGCTAATAAAACCAATCGACAGAACCTAAATTCTCTACAGTGGAGGCAGAAACAATCCAGATTAGATATAGATCTATCCGAACATAAACTTCCTAGACTAGATACATATCTAGCTGAACATAACAACACATCCTGCTTTTGACGAGCGGGTAAGCCACATACAATGAGTCTAGAGATGAGAAAACCATCTTCATTATTACAAACAAATCTAAAACAACACAAAAAAAAAATACAAACAACACAAACATGGCGGATTTTTTAACAGGCAGAGCGGGTGGTTTGGTCGGGGTGGTGGATTTTATGCACAACCTTAACTTGAGATGAGCAAACATTAGGATTCAAAACTAGATACTTACAAATGACGAAAATTCCTCTGATTCTCATCAATAAAGCAAGGTCTACTCTTTGAAGATATTAAAAAAAAAAAGCACTAAATCCTCAATCCAATTGTAATAGCTATAAATTTATGTTCATACTTGGAGGGGAAAAAAATGTAAGAGGGCTTTTTAGTCAGCTGAAATGTTTAAAGGTTGGTTTATTTTCAGTTTGAAGAGAGAAAAGGGTTATTTTTGCCAAAACCAGAACACATGGAAAGAAACAAAGAAAACAAATTTGCACCATATATACGTTTTTTTTTTTTTTTTTTCACTTTCCTTTAATACGAATATACTTTCAAAAGTCCATGGATCTCCATTAAACATGACAATATACATAGTTTATAGACAAGATTAAAGTTCAACAGCCAAGTTTGGCACGTCCACTATTTAACCAAGATCACTTCTCAATTAGTATCCATGTTTAAGACCACTAGAAATGCACATTTGAGTAGTTTCTTTTCTTCTTTTTTTCCGTCCCCCCTTATATTTCCTTGCAGTTCAAGTCTATTGCTTTTGGACCCGAATCAATGTCGTTCTGATATTGACTATTCAAGTCAATAGTCCCCAGGAAAACTCCAGATGTTCTCAAATGCTCCTTGTTTTTCTCTGTCTCTACATGGTTTAGTGATCTTTTCGAAACCGGTTGCTCAACACAAACTCCATCAGAAATAGCACTCCTATTTCTCTTCCTTCCCGTGACATTGTTCCATGGCTTGTGATGTTCTGGATGTACATCCATGAGTGGCAGTTCCAGAGAGTATGTGTTGTTGGACTTTTGAGGATGACCATTGTCGTCGTCGTCGTCGCAATTCAGTCGCTTCCCTTCTTCTTTTCTCCCCGAGCTTTCGGAGGACGTCAACGAGCTCTCCACGGAACATATTGTGCCTCTCATTTGCTTCCTTTCTGTGACTTCCAGGCTTAAGTCTCTTGCTTCTGTTAGTTCCGAGAAAGATGAGCTTTGGCATCCCGTGTTAACCGTGTTTAGTAACCGAGCGAGCTCGGATTTCGCAAGCCCAACACCCATTGAAGAAGAGCTATAACCAGCAAGAGTTTCCTGTGCTTTTTTTAGTACTGACTGTAGATACTTCCCTTGAGCTTCAATTCTCAATTGTAGATGTCTCTGGACCTAAGAAAAAGTATAATACAACATCTATATTATACATATACGATGACTTTATTGGTATGCAATAATTAAGATGGGATTATTGGTTTATTGATTATTCACCTCAATCTGTTCATGAAGTTTTCTTTGTACTTCCATTTGCAATTGGAGAGCCTCAGCTATCTTCAAGCTTCCGATAAACACAAAAACAAGAAGATTTCCAATTAATTAATAAAGGGGTTTTTTGTATTAGTGTTTCCTAATTAAATTTGATCAAAACAAATAAATGGGGTTTATTTCTAACTATTATTACTCATTAATCTGACTCTGACTTCCATCATTGATCTCCCTACTCAAATGCCCATCACTTCTTTGAGTCTCTTTGTAATCTGAAATAAGAAAGTATTAGATATCAGTCATCAAGACCAAAAAAAAAAAAAGATTTTTCTGTAAATGCAATCAAACTACCTTCTTGCTTATCATCAGAGCAATTTTCAGACTGTTGGCTTTTCCCCAGCCTGTACTTCTGCAAAACAAACAACAACCAAAAAAAAAAAATGTTTTTGAAATCTGAAAGTTTCCAATTTTGGTATGTGAAAAAAAAAATTGAATATAAACAAACATCTGATCAAGTTGAACATTAACATACCTGTAAATGGCTCTTTAGATGGTATAAAGTGAGTCCAGGAATTCCCATCACTCTCGTCAGACTCTTTGGTGTGGCCTCTGCCCATATACGAGGAAGTAAATTTAAGTACTTTTTTTGTTACCATGAACTCCAAAAAAATTTGAAAAAAAAAAAAGAAAACAAAAACCCCATAATTATAATATATTATTAGTTCATATACTCAACTGTCTGCCCCTCCAAGCTGATTGACAGCTTCAACAAATCTTTGATGAAGTTCAGGAGTCCATTTAAGCCTGGGCTTTGCATCAGTTGACAAGACCAAATTCATATTCTGATTTTGCATATTCTATAAGAACAGTTTTTCCTTTTTTCTTTCCTCTTCTGTTTTGTGTTGTAGATGAGAGAGAGAGAGAGAGATTAGAGGACTTGAAAAACATGAAAAAAAAAAAAAAATTTGGGGAGGTACTTTCTTTTGTGTGTTTATAATATGTGGCAGCTGCAGTCGTGTTGTGTTCTGTTTTTATAAATTGGAGTTGTAGTTGTTGTTGGGTTGTCCTATGTTCTCACTCCATATCTGGAAACATAAGTGGGGTTATGTTGGGAGGGAATATATGCCATGAGCTGTGGCTCTTCCTTTCTCCTATCTTCCATTTCATACCAACTTTTCTAATTTTTTTATTTTCTAATTTATTTTGAAAATTTTTTTCCTTTCTTCTTTGACTTGAAAAGAGTGGAGAGAATCTATGAGGGCAGCAAAAACAGAGAAAGCAACACGGTTCAATTAGAGTCTCAAAAGCAGAGAAAAGAGGAAAAGTGTATGG
Organism: Artocarpus hirsutus; assembly: GCA_946598075.1. NCBI lineage: Eukaryota > Viridiplantae > Streptophyta > Magnoliopsida > Rosales > Moraceae > Artocarpus > Artocarpus hirsutus. The sequence goes on from CAMOHE010048125.1 coordinate 22,425, forward strand.
TTTGTTTTTATCTTGCTGTTTTCCCACCTCTTTCTCTCTCTCTCTCTCTCTCTCTCTCTCTCATTTTATTTTATTTTATTTTTCATATATATCTCCCTCTATCTCTCCTTGATTCCCTACTGAATTAGGTAGCCCCGCCATGATGAATAATGGGTGCAACTTTCTTAACAGCATGAGAAGCTTTCAAAGGGAGGAAAAGGGAAAATAATAATAATAATAATAATAAGTAGCTGGGAATGCTATAATGGATATTTCTTTTTGTGACTGAATGGGAAAACCAAATGGGTCTTTCTTTTTCTTTTTTTTTTACATTTCTTCTTTCATCTTTATTTTATTTTATTTTTTTTATTTTAATTATTATCAAGGTGTGGTGTGATTGGCAGATTCTTTTCCTTCTTTGTAGGGAAGAAGGAATCAAGGAATCTATGATTAGATTTTAGGACCCAGTCCAGGCCAAAACCTATTTTTCTTATAAAGTAATACTAGCATTCATAGAGAAAAGTGAATCAAAACTAGCCCTCTTGTGTGAAATGAAAAAATGTGTAGATGAACAATGATACAAAGTCCTGTACAATGACATCCCCACAGTATATGCTTTCATGGAAATTGAAATTTAATTGTGAGTAATGTATTTTGTAGGATTATCCAAAGAAAGCAGAATCTGAGGCCCTGAATTTCATATGCAAGCCTGTCACACAGTCTTTTACTTGGCTTAACATATAGAACAGATGTCCCCACATAAGCACCATCAATCAATGAGATATTCCTGCCTTCTCAGCCGTCCAATCAACTTAAATTGCATCGGATACGTCCACTCATCTCATCATATACACGCAATTAAGATTTTTCTTGCACAACTTTTGTAATCGAAGCACTCATGTATAGATATCTTACTGTTTACAAAACATTAAGTCCTAAAATCTCATTGTTTATCTCATTGTTTATAAAATATTAGGTCTTAATTTAATCGTTAGTGACTGATTCAAACTGTTTTAGGAGAAACGGGTTTTTATTCTATAAAAATGAAAAACATATTTCTTGTTAAGACAAATTTAATTTTTATCATGTTACAACTTTTTTTTAAATTGTTTTTTATTAAATTACTTAAAAATTAATTATATGTCTTTTAAAATGTTTTGTGGTTTTTTTTTTCTTGCACAATTTTACCAAGAGATTTACTAATCATTACCATTGATTCTTTGTCAAATTGTAACCACCATCCACATTTCTGGAAGTATAATCTACTCTACCTCACGACGTGGCAGTAAATTATTGGACAAAAAGTCAGATTGTCACTCCTTAAAATGTTTTCTAGTGGAATGTACGCTGCTTGCTCTTTCTAATCGTAGGGGTTACATTTAAGCCATTCACAAAAGATCTAGTTCATGTATGTAAAAAATAAAAGAAGAAGAAGAAGAAGAAGACGCCCAAAATTGGAGCAGCAATATAGTCACTTTGATATTTTGATAGAAAGCAACATCACTTGATGGGTAGTGAATAATGGAACAACACAATAAGCTCTAATTGGACTAGCATTTTATGGTGGTATGTGATAATTTGTATCACAATCTCTCTCTCTCTCTTACATAACACACACACCAAATGAAATGACAAAAAGGTCCAAATAATTTATGAGGGGTCATGCATGCACCTTTTTTTTCTTTTTAATAGGAGATCAATTTTCAACAGCACTGAATCTGCATAAAAGTCTCACAAAAGAGAAGGAACATATATATATATGTGTGTGTGTGTGTGTGTGTGTGTGTACTCCAAAGGAAAGTGTTGGCTTTAATCCTTTAATCCATATCCCAGCTGATGAAGAAATGGAGAAAAAAGAAAGAAAGAAAGAAAGAAAGAAAGAAAAAGAAAAAGAGAGTTCCACCATGGCCAACACCAAATCGTAAAAGTCAATTGCATAAGATCGAACCACGGATTTATTGGGTTGCGGTCAAGAAGTTTTGATAACTTGGAATCAAAATCCAATCATTGATTTTCAAAGGATTAGGTGTATTTAGCCCATCACATTGGCCACATTTTACCTAATATGTTCTAGCTTTGATCATTTTGGTGATATATATCCAAAGGTGACAAAAGTCTAGATACTAAATCATATTTAAATACCAAATGGTAACGCATTATTTATCTAGTTATTAGTTTATCAATGTAGATATAATATATCAATGTTCAATCCCGTAAATTATTGATTCTTGAATTTAAAAAAAAAAAACCCTAAAACACTAGTTTTTTAATTAAATGAGCAAAGTAGAATTATACATTAGCTATAATCTAGTAATCAGTCGGCTAATCACAGTTTAATTCACTATTTAGTTTCCTTAATTGGAAGAGCAAAAAATTTGGTGGGGCCTAGAAGAGTAGTAGGGTAGTGATGAGATTCTTCTAATTCTTTCTTCTTCTTCTTCTTCTTCTTCTTGGGACATCTTCTTCTTGACTAAGCATCATCTTCTTCTGCATCTAGCCAGCTAGAACTAAAAAAATAATCCACTTAGGACTAGTGGGCATGCTCATAAGTTGATCAACTTCAAAGAAAGGAATATTAATTATTGGCACAAAGTTGGTTATGGTATGTGGCCCGAATGTTTGAAAAACAAGAAAAGAAAAAAAGAAAAAAGAAAAAGAAAAGAGTTATTCAGTAAGTACCCTTTCTCTTTAACCAGCCTCTGATGTACTTGAATTGAAGCTCCTTTTATTTTATCTTATTTTATTTTATATTTTAATTTTTTTTTATCTTCTTTGTTTGCTTTAATATATTCCATAACAGGTAAAGAAGATTCTGGGATGATGCCAAATGGGGCACCAGTATTTTTACTTTTATTTTTTTAGGTCATGTTTTGTTAGGTCCAAGTGAATCAAAAGTCATGTAAAAAAAAAAGGAAGTTCCCTCATCGATTATTATTCTTTTTCAAAGGGACCCATTAGTTGAAGATCTCTCTCTCATATAATGTAAAAGTAATGGAAGAAGATGAGAAGAATATGGCCTCAGGAATCAGGAAAAAAGAAAAACAAAAGGAACTTGTCACCATCCAACATAAAAGAAAGAAAGAACACCCCAAAATTTTTATCACTGCCAAAGTTTTAATTTAGAGCGCAAAGTCACTAATACTTACTGAGTTATATATAATTGACGTGAGCAATATGTCACTCATACATCAATTTTGCTTTTTTTTTTTTTTTTTTTGGGTGTCCCAAGTGATCAATGTAGTGTGGGCTTCATAGGAAAGAAAAGTGTTAGTCCTAACGGACCGACCTGTTGAACATGCCTAATCAATACGTACATAATCACATAAATAAATGGTTTTGATAGGTTAGTCAATACGATCAATAACAAATATAAATAATCACAAACATAAATAAAAATAGATGAAGACCAGATATGATTATTTAAGGTGACCAAAAACTCAACTTGAGAGTAAACCACAGGTGCTAAACACACAACTTCGAAAGGCAGGACCTTTATTGCTTCAAATCATAATTACAAAGTATTATAATTATAAAAATGCCTATACTCTTTACCAAACCTAAACTCATGAAACCTTCCACTTTCTACCAATCCTGGCTTGTGCAGCTCATCTTTGGTCCAATCAACCTACTCCAACAACAACCACTCGCCTTTAGTTCACAAACAACTCTAAATAGACGACCTATCTAGATCGATTGAGAGACAACGGTTAAGCCCAACTATACTCCAGTTTTCTCTCACACTTAAAGCTTACAGTAAAAACACTCAAAAATACAAAGAAAATTACCCAAGTGTTTTCGCAAGACTCCTTAATATTATGTTAGTGCAGGTCCTCCTCAACTCCTAAATGGCTTCTGCCGTCATAATCCAGATAAGCATCTTGGATTTGCCATCATCTTACAGTTGACTCTATCTATCTCCACGGGTGCCAGCTATTCAAGTGCAGTCTTGTTGACGGATGAGAAAAATAATTAGACCAAACAACACACAATTTGCAGTCAACGAAATTCTTTTAATTCTCATCAAATCAATTCGAAATGAACAACATAACACATCCTTAAAAGTGGATTATGTTCATAACAATTAATTCCAAGATTAAATGGGTCAATATAAGAGAGAATTTCACATTTAGACTTGTGGAAACTGGGGAACAAAGAATGTCCATTCCAGTGTGCTAGAGCACAATTTTCCAAAAACAAGTCACCCAAAATTTGCTTGTTGATCCTTAAAAAGCCCTTTTGACAAGCCTGATCATGGAAGACAAACTTTCCATATCTGCTCCAGCATGTTCACACAGAATAGTCAATCAGCGTGGCAAAACAGAAATCTTAGACTTATTATAAATAAATTAATCTATCAAATCAAGAAAGAATCATTGGCCTATATATTTAGGAAAAGTTGCCAAAAATCTTCAAATGAGTAACTCAATCATATCCAAAATTTCCACAATAAATCTAAGTATGCCAATTAGAATTTGACCTTCCAAAAATCAAACTAAGCACAAATTAATTACAAATAATTTAGAAAATCATAAGAAAGCTCAAAAATCACTGTCACAAATAGCAAAAATAATTCTAATGAAATACCCAATTGATAATAAGATGCCAACAAAATTTATAGGCATAAAATTCCTAATAAAAAGAATAAGCTAATTAGAATAATTTTACATTGCAGTGACAGTTTTGCAGTGAATTTGTACTTTGGCTGTCATCAAGATTAGATCTGAGCAATTACTCAGTAACATGGTGAGATTATTATTAACGTCAAGAGTAACACTACCATACGAAGTTGTTTAACTTTTGGTCATGAATAACATTGTATTTATTAATTTCTTTCATAAGTATTGTCATGTTATACTAAATATATTTTTAAACTAGTTATGCATAGCTCATAGCTAATCAAGTAGAAATTGAAGCTAACTATCAAGTAAACAAGTTGGTGCATGACTGCATGTAACGTGATTATAGGCTTAGTCTAGCAGTAAATCTAAAAGCCTGCTTCTAGTGTTGAAGTGTACGACTTGTCTCCTTTCGTTTCCTTGTTCAAAAAATGGTGCATGTAACAAATTCTATGGACATAAAGTTTTTATGGGAAAAAAAAAAAACAGTAACAATCTTTCATATCTAATCATGTTTTACTTACGTAACAATAATGAGAATTTAGTGGGGCTTGCATAATATAAAGAATAAAGAAAAGGACCGTTAATCTTGTACTCTTTAGTATTGATTTCTAGTTAAATTAAATGCAAAATTTACTTATATAACCTTAACAAGTCTAGGTGTTTATAAGCTTATGATCATTTAATTTTATATAAAGATACTTAAATAATTTAGTAATTAATTACATTGACAAGATTCTCATTCCAAAATTTAGTGAATACTAGAGAGGCAAGTGGATTGTTTCTTGTTATAACTTTTACAAACAAGTCAATATTAGAAAGAGAATCAATGATTTTTATCTTTTTCTTTATATTTCTTTACATTTTGGTGAATACACCCTAATCACGAATGACAACAATAGCATACCCAATTGAACTACAATAACTATTTTTTAATTTATAGTTTTTAAAATAGATAGACATATTAAAAAATAGTTAAAACTCGAAAGATAAGTATGTAATTAACTAAGAAAAAAAATGTACAATACTTAGATGTGCATTTAAGGATTCTATATGATCCGCCAGTATATACAGTGATCCCCTGTAATAAAATATGGCCTTGCAAAACTAAACACATTAAGAAGAAATAGGATATTAACTCTAAGTAAACAATGATTAAAAGTTACCAAACTTGTCGCGGAATCTCCCCTCTAGACGCAGGCGACTTCTCATGAATGTCCATGTGGTCCTTACCTGTTAATTCTCGATTAAGTTCTCGGTTTACCTACATCTTTATTAGTAAAAATAGATTTAAAAACATATATATATATACACACACACATACGTGGATATTGTTTTAATAGTTACATTTTTAATGGGTATTATTAGTCGTTTAATATAAATCTGACGGTTGTCATAAAATGAATAGTTGATAAAAAACTTATAATAATTAAATGGGTTAAATTTTTATCATGTTATATCATCAATTGTTGTTAAAATATAATTTTTTTACAATTGTAACAACTGAAAACATAACTATTAAAAACAAGTGTATATATATATGTATATATATATATAGTGTCTAGCTATATGCTTTTGGTAGATTGATGATCACTTCTTCACCAAATAACCTAATTATCAAACCATGCCCCATTAGGGACATTGTCTCGAATATGTACGAGGCCTCACATCTTTTTCAAGGCCCCACAAACTTGGACCAAGTGACAAAGCAGAATCATGAAGAAATATTCCCTCAAATAATTCAGCCGCAAGCTATAGTTTTCTGATAAAATAATTATAATTACCAATGTGATGTGCTTCTTGTCGGCTTGACAGGAGTGAACCCCAAGACATGCACAAAGGAAAACTGTTCAAAAGAGAGCAACTAGTAAAGATGTAACTTCTGATACAATAGAAAATTTAGCGTCAATTAAGCTTGGAAAACTTGAATCCAAAGAAGGGGTTTTCTTTAATTTGGAATTTTGTAGTTCATACAAATCATTGAGATGTACTTTAAAGAAAGCATTGGTCAATTAATGTGAGTTTGTTCTATTTTTTTCCCTTTTTATCAAGTGAATTTTTAGAGCAATATTATCAAACCCAACGGGTTTTTTTGACCCCTTCAGATACAAAACTGGGCCCCATCTTTAGAGTTTTTCAAGTTTTTAACTTAAATAAATACTTAAATTCAATTAAATCATGTTTGAATTTCTATTAAATAAGTTTAAAGAGTATTTTCGTTAATTTAAGCTATTGTTGATCACACAAATCATTGAGATATACATTAAAGAAAATATTGGTCAATGAGAGTGAGTTTGTTTGAACCCTTTTTTTTCTTTTTATTAAGTGAGAAATTGATTTATGTGTAACACCAAGTTTTTAACTTAAACAAATACATAAATTCAAGTAAATCATGTTCGAATTTGTTTTAAATACGTTTATAAATTTATATATAGATGAAATATTTTTTTTTTTCAAAAGAGCATTAGTAACAACTATTCAGTTCTGGCCCTCCCTAAAGGTACATTACGAGAGAATCATCATGCGTCAAAAGGAGAGTCATAATGCAGAGTATCAGTAAGCTCTGAAAATTTCCAAAACAACAAACAAACCAGTTATTGGTCGTAGTTTATAGCTGAAACTTCAAAAACAGCCATTATTTCAAAGAGGAAAAAAGTTTCTAGAGAAGTATATCGCCATTGCAATAATCGTGACAAAGAACAACTGTAACAAATTCTCCCGCATGAGTCCATGACAGGTAGAATATGTCATCATGAAGCCAAATAAAACCTACGAGTAACTGCAGATCAAGTCCGTCATTTGTCCGAAAACTTCAGCCACACTACGACATATGGCGGTGTTAACGAGGAGACTTTATGGTAAGGAAAAAATTCCGCGGTATGAACTACATTTAACGACAAAAAATTCAAGGAGTCGAAGCCTTTTCAAAAGGGAAATTGGATTGTAACATAAAACCTTTTGCAAAATAAGCAGGCGGGTCACCAACCATAGTACCAAGGTTTTAACAAATCACCCGAAACTCAAGTCTCAGCTATATTGGGAATGGAAAATAGTAAGTTAGTAACAACCTGAAGACAAATTTGGTCTTTGATAAAAACCACTATCTAAGTACTTATGAAGAACAAAACTGAATGATGTAGAAGGACGATAGTATAGAGTTAAAACAATGTCACACAAGAGGAACAAACAAGGTATGACTTCAGTGTTTTGAAAAGCCATGTAAGTCAATGCCATAATGCACAACCATGAAACAAAAAACCAGGCCTAGCCCTGCCAAAGTTTTTGGTTTCTCAAGTGAAATAATAAAAGCGAGATTCATGCTACATTTCGGTCCTCAGACCCGACACATTTTTGTCTAGTATGCACTGCAGTGTCTATGTATAGTCAACTTGTCCTTCAAATGATTCACATACATGACTTTTTAGTCTTCTTATGTTAATAATTCAGATATTGTTGATTTCATAATCAACCATGGAAAAGAACATGGTTTAGGCAAGAAGCTCAATTTCTAACCAGAAGGAAACACAAGGAAATGGAGATGGGAAGTTGGAAATGTGGTGAGTCTAGTGAGCAACACCTCAGATCCACTTTCTCCACTAAATATGTCGGTTTCCAGTCTTGTTTACTACATGACTAGTGCGTTCTAGCAGTCTTTTCGACGCCTTTTCGGGCAAGTTCATCGCCACTTTTGAATCCCGTTGAAGAATTCCTGAACTCTTATTAGCCTAGAAAAGCGTTGACTTTGCAACAAAATGCCTGAACAGATTATGTCGTTGACTATATTCGATCATGATTCTTCAAAAAGAATGAATTACTTGACTTTCTGAACATTGGAAGGACCTCTTTAGAGAATTCATATCCACAAACTTAGATGATATAATAGAATATTTGAAACTCATTTATTTTTCAGTCTTCTTATGCCAGACTGAACTCAAACATGAACATAGACATGCTCTTACCATTTGAAACTCGTTCTTTTAATTTTTCGTATTATCACAATCTACCACTGTTGAAGTTCTCCTATTGAAGATTCTTTGGATCACTCATGAATAGGCAGATATTCAATTTGTGTTTCGAAAAATGACCTCTTCGACGTGCCGAATTTGCAGGCGAAAAAAATCTGTGCAGTAAGGTTCGAGATACCCTGTTTTGATTGTTAAGAATAAATCTGGCAATGCATATCACTCTTGGTGTTACACTAACACAAGTTCTCTCAGGAGTTCCTTTTTTTTCCCCCGCACGGAAATACATCTAAACAACATAGATTGGATTGAGTATTATTTTACTAAACATCCATAGAAAGTAACTAATAGCATTTTCTACTAATAATTATGTCACATGTGAATGAATATAAATCACATACCGTGAACGATTCAAGCTAAGTTTTGAGTCGCCTTAAATGATCTATAGTCTATAGATTGAACCGTCGAAACATATATGAAATTCAGATGTTCACTTCCGTTTTAGGCGTTCATTAGCTACTAACTCTATGATCCGCGTAATCTGGATACACGTAAGGAATTGCAGTTCAAAGAAAAAAACAATTAAAACGATAAACTATATACAAGAGTAAATGATATTTGTAATTTCCCTCCCAGCCAGCAGCTCTAAATCAGGTAAGCTGAAGAAATGCTAACTTATAACATTTATCACCGAAAACTTTAAAAAAAACAATGCGCAATGAAAATAATAACCTTTATTGTAAATCATATACCGTGAATATAAGCATATTAAAAATCACAAAGTTCACATATAAATATCTATAGACTCACAATGAGATCTTAGATTATTCTTGTTTAGTCAATTGAAACTCCTAATTGGAAGTTAGCTATATCACGAGAATTATATGAGCAAATGCTCAATAAGTAAACCATGTAAATCCACTTTTGAAATACTCTTTCACTTTAGAGACCTTATGTATGATGTTAATCTCGTGTTATTAGAACCCTTACTTCATCGACCCTCTATTTGAATTTCCTCAAAGATCTGACCCTTATAACATTGATTTTCTTTGGTTCATAACAAACACAAGAGTTCACACCATACACACAAAACACTTTTCGTAAAACATGTCAAAGCATATACATATCATAATCATCATAAAGTAAATTGAAAACATGTATTCACAAACATGTTACTATTAAAGTGATGCAGTAGAAGGTGTATTTACATCGTACTACTTGATAAGGAACAACAACTATCTCTTTTTCTCTCCACTCTTTCTTTTCTTTTTTTTTTCTTTCTCACATTTAAGTTTCTTGCAAATGGCTGCCAAGCTCCCTATATATAGGTATCGAATAAGCACGTCGATGCATACCTTAGATCCTAGCAAAATATTTGTTGTCGTGCATATAGTGCACATGGCTTCCTTCACCACCAAGCTATTGTGTATGTGTGCTAAGTGTCACCCTACATACTCATCACATATCCACGTCCACGTTTACCACATGTCATCTAGGCACTAAGATTTTTTCAATGATTGTCACATGGTGCCATGTGTCATTATGCATGTGTCCCACTTATTTGTAGTGCATATAAGCCACCTAACACCTATGTATCATAGTAAGGTTTGACTCCTCGTGTTTATTTGAGTGTTGCATCATAACCTAGTGCTGCATTTCTACACTTAGCGTTTTCTGATTATCACCTTGTGCTTAATTTACTACAATTTCGTTAAAGGTTCTAGACATCTTTTGCTTTCAACTCATGAGTTTCTAACTCTAAAAAAGTAGCTAAAAAAATAGAATATTACAATAGTTATCAGTTATCATATTTGTATGAAAAAAGAAAAATGAAATTCAACATTGTATGATTGAACATGGCTACTCTATTTATTGTGAGAAGTTTTTACAACATGGATTTTTTATGCTTATCGCAGTACATAATTATGAGTGTTAAGTTTCGTCAGATTCAAATCAAAATAATATACATATACGGCCAAAAAATGACAGAAGGTTATATAGATTTTAGAGTCCAAAATTAAATCGTACTTTTTAAAATCATAATATAAAAATCTCATTTAATATATTCTGTGTATATGTGTGTGTATATATATAATAATTGAAGAGTTTACTTTAATATCATGTTAGTTTATTTAAGGGAAACTAGGAAAATAACACAATTAAGAGAGGGAATAAAATTAATAGCATAAGTTTTAAAGATAGAAGCTTATAGCAAATTTTACAACAATTTTTTTTTTTTTTAAAATACCCCTACCCTCATCTTCTTTACCAGTCTCCCTCATCTTTGATCTCCCTCTTTTTTCCTCGAGTAATATGGAAGTGATTAAAACTCCTTCATTGCTCCGGCTATGAGTTCATCGGAGGAAGCCATTTGCCTCGGAAGCACGAGTTTGTCGGTGTCTTCTATATCTTGTCCGGCGACGAGCGCTAATTCATCGGTAGGACAACAGCTGTCAAGTTCTGAAGATCCGATAAGAGAGAGAGAGAAGAAGAGCATACATTCATCATCGCCGGAGACGTGCGAAGATCTGCCAAAAAAAGATCAAAAGGTGACACCCGTCATTGTCGTTAAAGCCAGATCCATACAGAGATTGGTCGTGAAAAGAAGGAGATATGTGCACCTCTAGTAAGATCTACCCAACGGAGATCAAAAACCGACGATGTCGAACGTCGCTAGAGCCAAATTCGCGTGGAGATCAGTCATGAAAAGGATGGAGATCTTCACGATTGGTAAATATCACTTTTACATGGTAAACGCTCTATTTACCAGCATGACATGTTCTTTCTTTTGGTCGTAAATGAATTATTTATCATGTAATCATAACATTTACTAAGAATATTCAATTTATTTGACTAAAATTTACATAAAAATAGGTAAATATTATATTTACATGGTAATGTTTTGTTTATCAACATAAAAGGATAAGTTTTTTTTAAACTATAAATGAGTTATTTACTATATAAATGTAATATTTACTAAGATCTGCGGTCCTAGATGGCGGTGACATGGACTCTCTCAAGTGCCAACGCCGGAGACACGAAGAAGCCACCTGTTGGTTGTTGTCCTGAATGTTTGTTGCGATCTCATCATCAACGGTAAGATCAACAAAAGAAAGGATAGGGATCATTTAAGAATTCTAAGGGAAAAAATTATTCAATTTGCTTTTTCTTCATTTTTAAGATTAGGCTATTTCTTTTCATAAATTTTTAGAAAATGCTATTTGCTACAATTTCTTATTAATTTTTCAACAAACTTAAGCAAATATTAATTAAACCAACAATAACTTATTTATGGGATATTCACATAAATGTCGTTGTTTGAAACATAAATATCATTTTTTAAAACAATTTTTATTTATACAACAAAATATGAAACAATTTTACGCCACAAACCTAGTGGAATGTGTTTCTCACCAGGATATTTTGTGTCCCATTAAGATCTTTTTCGTGTCTTGTCAATATATTTTGTAACCTATCAGGATATGATTAGTATCCTACCATGATTCTTTCTCTTCTCTCTTTCTTTCCTCTCTTTTCCTCCCCCTTTTTACCACCACTAGCTCATCTCTGATATACCGGCAATGTTGTCAAATATTACCAGCACCAACGGCTAATAAATACTACTAAAAACTAAAAAAAAAAGCACAAACTTTAGGCCACAATTGTCTCGATCGTAATGTTGTCGCAACACCACAGGAGGCAACTGATCTATTAAAATCTGTGTAGGTTCCTTGAGTCTCCATTGTCACCAAACTAGATCCTCGTCATTTTGATGCCTAGCCTTTTTAGGTCATCAGTTGTCTTTATTAAACATTATTTCTTAAACATCAATCTTACTTATTTAGTAAGAAAAATACTTAATAAATTTTTTTTGCTCCTTTCATTTCCTTTTAACATACTTAAAAGCTGTTACAACTTCTGTTATAACTTGAGTTGAAACATTGCTCGATATTTAACTTTCAAACCATTTCAAGGTGTTTCTTAAAACTTAATAAGAAACATTAACTGAATTATAACTTAATTAACTGAATTATAACTTAAAATTTAACTTTATAATTATATAAAACATTATGTAAATATATCTTAAAACTTTGAAAACATTTCTTAAAACTTTGTTTTCTTAAAACTTTGAAAACATTATATCAAATAGTGAAAAACATTTTCTTTGAGCAGCGGAAATATACTATAGTAGTATCCATACCCATATCTTTGGCTCTATCCTCCACAGCATTGAGCTCTTCAAACAGATCCTAGTGGTCACCCATAGGACTACCTATAGCATAAAAGAACTTTTAATGAGCTTTCGCTCAATAAGTTTAAACATAATCCCATAAATCATTCTAAAATGCTTTATAAGCTTTTCTTATAAAAACCTTTCTCTTAAAATGTTTTTCATAAAACATTTCGTAAACGTTTTTCTTAAAATGTCCTTCATAAACCCTTTCTTATAATAGTAAAAATGTTTTTTATAAACATTTAACGTAAAATATTTCTTATAATGTTTTTCATAACACATAAACATTTTAAACATGGAATGCAAACAAAATCAAAATGCTGATTTTATTTATGCTCAATTATGAACTTTTAATTATGAGCATCTTATGAACATTCATTTCTTACTTTAATTTTTTATCTTTGTTCCTTAACTTTTCTTTTCTTATAAATTTTAGTATTCATGCCAACATCATTAATCATGAGATCACAAACATGATGCTTCCTTTGTGGAAGACTTCAGACCATCAAACACTGAGGTCATAACTTTAACTTTACTTGTATACCTCATATCAAGAAGGCTGGTACGACACTTTCTTTTTATCTTTATTTTACCTTCTTTTTAACTTTAGTGAGCATATCAAATGCTATATCTTTAGCATATTAGTATTAGCATATCAAATGCAATCATAACGCAAACCATGACTTGATCTCTATATCTTGTTGCATAACAAATGCAACATAAACCTTCAAACTTAAACCGTAAAACATTATACATTAACAAAATACAAACATACTTTAAATATAATTTTTGCAAATACATTGCAAACTTTTGCTTACTCTTTAAAACTTCATGCATAACAAGTGAAAACATACTTTATAAACAACTTATATAACAATTGCAAATACATATATAAACATTTGAAAATCATTTATTTCATGCTGTAGGTGAGGTTTGAACTTACATGATCCTAGCTCCAGCATTCCCATCGCATTCCTTTTCCTTTCATCAGTCAACTTTTATGTCCTGATCAAACGACACCTGACTTATTAAGTAACTTTTCATATTACCAATCTACTCATTTGATAACAAACTTAATCATTAAATATTCTTTTCTTTTTACATAACTTGTATTCTATCAGTTTACTTTCTTTTACTTTGCTTTGTAATCCACCGGGGTTACCTTTCCTTTTACTTTACTCAGTAATCCATCAAGTAATCACTCTTTTTACTTAACTCTGAAATCCATCAAGTTACCTTTTTCTTTACTTACCTTTCTTTTACTTGAACATTCCTTATTAAATTTTCTATCTTATGTGACTATTTCGTTACTTAACGTATTACGAAAGATTTCCCATCTAAGAGTATTTTGCTAATTTGGAGTGTTCAATTCCTTTTTAGTCGTTTCTCAAAAATAACGATTTTACCCTTAATGGTTTTTTGTAAAGTTTGTAACTTATTAAACTTTTTGCTTAACTTTACCTTTCATTTCATACATGTTATGAAAAAATTTTCGTTAAGGGGCGTTTTCTAACATCGGGCGTTTTGGGTCTGTTTTGACCTTTTTCATAAAATGACTATTTTACTCTTGGCAAGTCTTTAAAAACTTTTAGAACCTGTTTTAAAACATAACTTTCATTTCTTTACTTCTCATAACATTGCAGAAAACAAACAACAGTTCTTCTTTCATTAAAATCTATTTTGTCAAAACTTTATAGATTTGACCCGTAATGCGAAAATCTTTACATTTTTACCCTTAACGTTTGTTTCTTTCATTCATTCCTTGACTAAACTTTAAATTCTTTAAAACTTAGCATCTATGATTACTCACTACCTACAGTACTGCGGAAACCCAATATTTCCTTATGAAAACCTAGTTTTCACATGATTTTATGGTTTTGGTCCAAAATACAAAAATCTTTACATTTTTGTCCTCGGGACCAAAAACGACCAATTTATACCAAACATTCAGTTTTTTATAGGGAATGAAACTTTCAAAAGTTCCATGGTCAAATTCAAAACATTTTATAACGTTTTCATTTCATAAAATTTGTGCTCAAAATCTCATAAAATTTATAATTCCTCAATCGAGCAGAATTTTGACAAACTGTCCATGTTACCTTAATAGTTTCGATGAATTCTATAACTTTTATGTTTTAACTTTCTTAAAATTCCAATGTTACAGTGGACTTTGTGGCTAATTTTTAGATCTATGGAATTTTTACAAAACTTTACAATTTAGTCCTTTTAGAATTTTATAAAACTTTGTTCACAAAAGTTATTTCTCTCACTGTGTTGACAAATTCTAGACCTTACGTAGAACATAATTTGGCCTCTAAGGCCTCAAACATTCCTTTGAAACTAGTTAAACTTTGTGTAAAACATAAAGTTTACCAATTTTTCCACTTTTAAATACAAATCCCCTACTTTCTTTCTTTCTATCATCATCACCATCATCATAAAGCATAAACCAATCATGCCATAATGTCCATCTTACATGCCATAAACCAAAACATTTCATCAAACACTTAACATGCATAATAAAACATAAACTTTAGCTTAATTAAAAAGACTAGGGTTTTACCTAATCCATGCAAAGTGCTTGTCCTTTCTTTTGATCACTTGAAACCCTTCAAAGTTTCTTTGACATTAATTCATAACACAACCCATGAAAACCCATCCAAAGTTCAAGAGAAATATCAAAATGTCTAAGAAAAAGCTTGAACTTTACCTTAGAACTTCCTTGTTCTTCCTCCTTGCATTTACTTTTACTTCAAATCATAACTTGAAGACTTGGATTTCATCAAAATCTTGAGAGCAAAATGCCTAGGGAGGGACGGTTTTTGGAGGAAGGAAACGTAACACTTTTGGTTCCTTAAATAAGTGAATAAAACTTGATTTTTATAAGCTTTTGATGACTAACCTTATTAGTCATCACTTGCCATTATTTATGGTAAAAAGTTGGCTTAACTTGGCAATGTGTAATTGGGCCACCCAAAGGGGTTTGGTGGCAAATTTTCATTCATTTTGGTGTCCCATGGTAACACAGTCTAAATTTATACCGATAGTATTTTTTCTATACCATCAGTATTCTTTTCTATATAATTCATGAGGTTTCACAACCTCCCATACTTATTTACATCCACCACATAATGTAATTCCTATACTGTTTTAACTTTTTACAGTCTAACTTTATACCGTCTAACTTTATACTGACAGTATTTTTCTTATACTACCGGTACATTCTTTTTACTATTACAAGCTTACACAGCATTCTTTACTCATTCATGTCCTCCAAACAGTATTATTCTTATACTGCTTTAATTTTAAACAGTCTATTTTCTACACTGTATTACTTTTACAATGTAATTTTTTTACTACATAACTTTATCAGTATACTTTCATATACTGTATTATTATTATACAGTATTTTTCTTAATATGTATTTTTGTCTTAATATTGTTGCAATACATTTTGCAACAATTAGACTTTCTAGATTATTTTTCATATCATTCCTTCTTTATTTAAAACTATGGCATGATTTTTATCCTTGAAAATCCCATTTTTGCTTTATAGACTTCATCATAAAAAATTGGATTAAGCAATAATCCTTGTGACATATATTTCTACTTAACATAATTCTTAAGTTATTACATTTTTAATGTACTAAAAAATACTTGATTGTCACAGTCACTTCGTTTGCCTATTGTCGCCACCATCATCGTGGAAGACGAGATCTTGATTTTCAATGCCGATCACCAATGACATCGTCATGGAGGGAGAGCACCAATGCTCAAACTAGATTCCCGTCTCCGTCACTATGGAAGACAAGATCTTGATCTCTAGTGCTAACTAACCAACGGCATCGTCATTGAGGGAGATTGCCAAATCTCGAAACCATATCCTCATCGTCATGGCTATGGAAGATGGGATCTAGATCTCTGATGCTGATTGACCAACGACATCATCGCTGAGGGAGATTGTTAAAGCTCAGTTGGTCTTTGGCCATGGTGGCTCCTACGCAAGAAACAAGGAGAGAGAGTTGGAGGAGATATTGAGAGAAAAAGAAGAGGAAAAACCAAATATAGGAGAGAGGAAAAATCAATGAGGATTTTTTTCGAAAGAGATAAAAATCCGTGACAGAAATTTTTCTAAGTTTTAGAATTTGTGACATAAAAATAGATTCCTTTAAAAAAAAATGGCATGTTATTTATTAGTATTTTATTTGACATGATGTTAAGAAATATTATTATCATGTTCAAGATTGTCCAGTTTAGTAGAATTGGGAGTTTTTTGGGTTGAGACCATGCGGGCAGTGGTCGGTTCCATCCGGTCGTGCATAAGAAAAGAAAATGCTATTGCCAAAAAAGCCATATCAAACGAAGTCAAAAAAGCATAAGGTGTAATTCTTGTGGACGATTACCCAACTTGGTCTTTTTCTCCCCCTAATAAAGTAAACTTTTTGCAATAAAAAGCAACCCAACGTACCTTTAGAAACCTTATCAAGATTTGAAAAAAAATAATAAAAAAGGATTTTAGTGGGTGAAAGCAAGCGAATCAAATTGTCAAAATCAACACTTGTTGATGACTTCCCAAGGTAAGTGAACGAGGTAAAAAAAAATAGAAAAAAAAAGGAAAAAAATAGTTTAACTTACTAATGGAGGGTCCCACAAGGCACATTTATATTAAATCCAAGTCAAAATCGCTTTGCAAATTACACCCAAGCCATGGAAGTGGAGGATGACTAGATAGTAATTCTACAATTATGATATATGACTTGCTTTTTTACACTCCTTTAAACTTTTTTTTAAAAAAAAGTCATCGGTTGACAACGCGATGAGATAATACTAAAAGAAAATGTATTTATCCTTTATTTTAATTTAAGTAAAAATATTATACGTTTAATCTTACATTCTCAAGAGTAACATCAGTATCATTTTAAATTTTCAATTATATTTATTTATTGTTTTATTTGTAATTGACCAGATGTCATAAAATTAGAGAAATTTTTTTATTTATCTTTGTTAATCAATTTCTACATAATCATCTCTAACTTTATTTGGAGGGAACAGTGACATTCAAACTTAACAGAAACGAAATATATCAGAAGGGGAATTGCCAAAAATTGACAATTCAAAAAGATTCTTTTGTAATTCTTAAAGATACAAGAGTGAGCATCACATTTTGCTTCAATCTATGGAGAAATTGTCAATTTTTTTAGGGATATATAAACGTTAACCTGCTTGATCTTCAAAAGTACTGTCAAATCTGAATTCAATTGAGATTAAAGCCGGTAAGTCAAATCCTTGCTCATAATTCTGCTTCATTGGGCCAATCAAATAGCTAAGCTTGGGGCCCCATCTTCATTGCTCCTATCTCTGCGATCATATTCAAGCATTTAAGCACATGACATGACCTTGTTATCCTTTGCCGTTGGCCAAATATTAAAAAAGCTATAGCTTTTATAAGGGCCATATATTATAATTTAATTCCATATATTATAATTTAATTCCCCCCCTCCCCCCCCCCCAAATTATTTGCTCGTTAAAAAAATACAAATAATATACAAACAAAAATAATGAAAACTTGTGCTTTCTACTATAACATAACATGCCTTTTTCAATCTCACAAAACATAATTGTGATGTTTAGGAAGGTGGTTTAAAAAATACAGTCTCAATTGTAAACAATGTAAAGCTCTTACATGCTACGATATAAAGTAAATTTTTTATAATATAAATCTTGTACATTTTACCGTGTACAGTTTCAACCACTTTTTTAAATACACATTATATATATATATATGGACACACACATATGGTCTTAAAAGTAGTTCCACTTCGTCTCTTTCCACACATGAACCTTCTTTTCCAAAGCACTACGCCAAGTTTCCTTCGTCTTCAGTATTTGTTTGACATGATTTCATTTTGTTTAATGAGAACCACATATATTATAATTCCCCGACCTTTTCTTTTTCCCACCTTTGTTATTTGATATCTATATCTAAATCCAATAACTAAGCCTCATGACCTCAACCGGTTTGCACTTTGAAGCAATTTGGAAGGGAATATTTGGCCATAAAGTTTAATTAATGGGAAACTTGAATTGTTGAGCAAATGAAAGTTGTAAACAATGAAAAATTTCTAGTCAAATGAAAAGAAGATAAACAAGCTCATTTTATAATAAATTTTGTGTAATTGAAATAGGTGACATGACAACTTTTCGTGGATCGCATATTAAGAATTATGATTACACATTTGTTACACTTTAGAGGTTATTTTATTTTTCATCTATAACTTGATTGGATCGTGTAATAGAAATATTCACTTTTTATAATGAACTTTTTCAATAATTCGATGATAAAGGTATAAATATCTTACTAATATGGGATATTAGTAGACAAATTTTAAATGTCCGATCACATTATAATTATATCGTGAAAACATATTAATTTAACCAAACTTGATAAAAATTTGATGGCAAAAATCTCTGTTTAAATTATTAAAGTATTTTTCTTTAACTTAAAAAAAATCTCTAATACTTTTTTTTTTGGCTTGATTGCACTCTATTTACCACGTCCTTTTCGCTCAACAAACACGTAGGGACTGAAAGAAATTTTTTTTGACAAAGAAAAAAACTCAAACATTATTCCTTGAAAATGATAGATCTACTGAAAACGAACTAGTTATTTACAAAGGAGGAGAAAAAAACTAGTTACTTACATATGGTTTTTTGGTTTTGAATTGTGATATGTTTTTCTAAACGTTCTTTTTCTCCTTTCCTGACTTGAATTAGAAAGTCTTGGATATAGAGATAAAGGACAAAAGTACCTTTAAAAAATGATCATAACTTTTTAAAATTAAACAAATAGCAGTTTATCAATTATAAAATTAATTTTATAGAGTTTAACAGAGTTTATCAGTTAAACTTAGTCTATCACTGATAAACGCTACACTGAGTTTAACTAATAAACTCGACTATGATATTTATCGAGTTTAATACTGACAAACTTAGAGAGTTTATCAGTTAAACTTAGTTTATCACTGATAAATAGTCATTTATTTTATTTTAAAAAGTTATAATAAAGAAGTCATAAAAAAGACCACCCAACCTAATTTCTTGATACTCTTTTATAAGAGGAAAGATTCAAATTTAAAGATACTAGAAATATGCGGAAAATTTCTTGACTGTATTTTCATGCAAAATTAAGCGGTAACAAGAATATTTTTATGCATGTGCATGTTTATGGACGCTCTTATTTAATCTCATTACTTTTATGTATATCAAATGAAATTTTCGTTTTAATAGTCTTAAATTAAAAATATAGAAGTATATATGTAAATATTGTGTGCGTATATCTATATATATATAAAGTGGTCTCCTCCTCTCGTTTCTCCCCATTTTAGAGATATTTTTCCTTTTTTGCACGAGAAGAAAGACGCTTGTTAGAATTGAGAGTTTAGATTATTGTGGTTTTGTTCCCTAGTTTCTGAGAACGTTTTGAGGCCTTTGAGTTGGTTGTGCCAATAGGCTAAAACGTATGTGATTTCTTCCAAAACCAACCAAGCTTTTGCAAATCCGAAAGAGAGCACTTAAAAAATGTAAATTTTATGGTAGGGTAACAAACTACCTTACTATTAGGAGTAAGAGAAGGTGTGTGTGTGTATATATATATATATTTTACACTTCATATCTAAAACGTGCACTATCAATTAAAAACATGGTACTTCTTTTTATCCTAAATCATTCGATATTTACATCAAATTTTCTTAATGGTTTGTTTTTGGAAACACTTGTTTGAACCTAAAAAATTTTGGTTCAAGTCAATTTTCCTATAATGATTTTTTCCACAAAATTTAAATTGTTATAATATTTTAAGTTAAAACTTTTGGTTTGACCTATATTTCCAAACACCTTTAAATTATCATATTTTATTGATATAATATAATTACAATGCGTCATGACAGATTATGAGTTATGATTGTATCTTATTAATAAGATATTTTCTTTTTTATTGAAAAATTTTGCTTGTTTAAAATATAGATATTTTACTCCAATATGACAATTGGGTTTCTCCCAAAGCAATAAATTGTTAATCTTTACAAAAAAAATATTAAACAAATAAATAGTAAGGTAAATTTCTTAATTAGTTCATAATCTTTCACGAAAGTGAGATTTTGGTTCCCGCCTTTTTTTATTTTTTAATCCCCAACTTTTTATTTTAATTGCTAAGGGACCAATCTAATAGTCAAAACGTTAACTTTGACCATTAAAATGGCTGAAAATCAATTTTTAATTAAAATTACTAAATTACTTTCAAACTAATTGATACATTAAAAAATTAAAAGTAAATCACAACCATCGATTTAAAAACACCAAATCATAATCATTAGTTTGATTTTTACCTTAAAATAATTCAAAATCAACAAAAAAAAATCAAAAATCAAATTTTCTAATTTTTTCCTATTTTCTTTCTATCTCTTCTGCACTTATCTCTCTTCTCTCATCAGGCCCACCCCCGCCCACCACCTCCCTCCTGCGCCGGTGACCCCACCGCAGCACCCAACCACCCCAACCATAAATAGCAACCCCCCACACGCCATCGCCCCTCCCGGAGTGCCCCCAAACCCCGTTGGCCCATCTCATTTCGCAATCCCCGTCGACCCATTTCCTTTCATGAAAGTTCGCGTTTGCCCAGCCCCCACCTACCACCACGGCGCCATTGAGCCCCCTTCATTGCTACACGATGCCCTTTGTCGCAAACCCAGGCGTCGTCTGGGGTGACTCCGATGGAGGGAATAGGGGTGAGAAGGAGAGGGGCCGACTCCGATGATTTTGCTGCACTCCTTTGATTTATATTAATTTTTTGTTTTTTTATTTTGGTTTTTTGATTTTTTGTATTAATATTATTTATTATTTATTAGTTTTATTTTTATTGTTTTTATGTTTTAATTTTTATTTCTTAAAAGATATTAGATATTTTACTAAAATGTCCTTACTAAAGACATCATGTAAAGCTCACATGACACAAAAGTAAACGGAGGCTAATCTCTCAGTAACTAAAATGAAAAGTTAAGGATTAAAAATTAAAATAAAATTAAGGATCAAAATTTTACTTTTGTAAAAGATTAGAGATCAATTAAACAATTTGCCCCCAATAATATTAAAAAAAAAATCCAAGAGGGCTAATTGGATAAGAGAAAAAATATGATCCTGTCTTATCCTATTCTCCAATATCGACACGTGGACCGGAACTCACATATATATCCCTGATTTCCACAAAGGACAGCCACTGGAAGAAGATTCCCTCTTGTTCTTTAATTAATTAAACTCAGGACAACGGAGATGATTCTCCAAAGTGGACAGATGGCCAGCTTTTATTTGCTGGAGTTTGTAGATGAACGGTTCTGATTTGATAAGGTGGCCTTCGCTCAAAACTTTTCGCAAGTGGGCCCCATCCCGGTACGGCATGAGTGGCATGGGCAGGTGTCACCTCTGTGCTAGCTGTTCAAGGCACCTTTGTGGGCCCTCGCCACGTGGTTGTTCCGCAAGTGGGCTCTGCCAGCTTTTATCCAATGTACTTGCAGAAGCTCGGCCAAAAAGGACCCTTTTTTTTTTTTGTGGTCTTTTTGGAGGGGAAAAAGGTTCTTTTTTTAGCAACAAAAAGCAAAGGAAAAACCAAGAAAATAAATAAATAAATAATCCTTGAGCGAATAGGCGGGTGTTGCTATTTCTTCAAGAAACCTTAAAGCTTCACCCAATTTTGTTCTTTTGGCGCTGAAAACAGAGTAAACAATTTTAAGCGGATAAGTTTTAAAGGCTGTATAACAAACATGGTAAAACAAACTTTTCTATTATCAAATAATATAAAATTTTTATATACTATAACAAAAGTAAAAAATATTATAATATAAACTTCTTATATGCTATAGTGTTTTAAACTAAAAAATTTATTCTAATTATGTTTTTCAAACACTCTATTAGATATGACAATTCTAAAAGTTTGGCAAGAAAATTATGCCCAAAACATGGTTGAGTCGTCATTAAGAACAAAAATTAAAGGAAAAAAATTGTTTCATTAACAAGTTATAGGGATTTTGAAATGTAATTGAAACCACAAATTAGAATAAAAATACTATAATATATGAGAGGTAACATTATAGAAAAATAGGTTAAGATAGTAAAACTATGGTTTAACGATATTCCCGAACACCATATAAGAATCTTGACATCTCTCTAAAAATAGCAATGTAAGGAGATAAGTTCTAGATGTGGCAATTCTAAAAGCTCGGTGAGAAAATTATGCCCAAAACATAGTTGAGTCGTCGTGGCAAAAAATAAAGTAAGAAAAAGGGTTGTTAGCAAAGTAAGAATCTTGGCATCTCTGAAAGAATAGCAATTAACCTTATCAAAAAAAAAATGGCAAGAAAAAAATTGAGCAGGAATATTTTAAATGTTGATTTTTCTAAAGTGCTCAAAATATTTTTAAGCCAATTGTTACAATAAGAGTTGGCATGATAAAAGTTTACATGTCGAAATCAAAACCATATTATAGGAGTTTCAAAAGATATTGCATAACTTTTTTAAAAAAAAGATACAACATGATAAAAACCAAAAAAAGGAATTCTTTTAAAAGTCTATTGATTCGCTAGTAATAGCAAGAATAGGGCATTTATCCGCCTGTTAATTCGCCTACAAATGCATAAAAAAATAATAAATACAAAATTTATTGACTCTTATATCCTGAAAGTTTGTTAGGATATTGAGAGAATTTTCAAAAAGGTTTATTATGGAGAACTAAGTATGAATAGTTTAATTGATGTTTAGTGGGTTTATGAATTGAAATCAATGCATAAATCTTGAATTTCGAGTCTCAAAGAACTAAATACGACTAGCTCAACTGGATGTGAATTATTTTTAACGTAATTAAGTTTTTGTCTAGAATTTCAGTTGTAACTAATGTATTAAGTTTAAAAATTTAGCATGTAGTAGTTTTACACTGTAATACTTTTTTAATTTTTATTGTAACTGTTGAGAGTTTACATTATCTGTAATTGTAATTGATGGGTTCTAAACACCCCCTAAGTGTAGGATTCAAGTATTCAGCAATTTGTGTGTGTGTGTGTGTGTATGTATAGGGTTTTATTAAAAAAAACCGAGTTCCATGGAACTTTTAAGTATGCTCTTCCCCTGTTGTTGGGTCAATGTCTAATCAACAAACTGTGCTACTATCATCACAATCATCATCATCATTACATTGGTTTGAGCTTAAGTAATTTTCTACAAAGGTGATTCCCTCATGCAAATAATTGCGAAGGCATTGATCCTCAATTAAGTGGAGAAATATACCGAGAGTGGGCCATAAATGCACCCAAAAGAATTAGAAAGGGAAAAGGAGACTTGCATATTTGGCAAAACAAGTCATGTTGAGTCTATGCAAGCATAGATAATCTAGTACTTATCCTCCTTCCCTTACTTTAAAAAAAAAAAAAAAAAACTCTCATATAATCAAGCAAAAACTTAGCAACAACCTAACAACCATGTTGTCCAGATCATGTCCATCACTAGTTTGTTAAAAAATAAAATAAAAAACAAAAAAAATAAAAAAAAGTGGGAAAAAGTGAGTGTTTTGTGAGGAAGGAAGTAGAGTGGTGACATGGAGAAAGAAGGGAAAGAAAAAAGGTTTTTTTTTTTGGGGGGTCCAAAACATAGCACTATCTTTTTATGCAATGTGGGGGAATCCAACTCCTCAACAAAGATCTACACACCCACACACAACTTGTGGCTCTCAATATTTCCTCCCTTGATGACGTGGCACCCCACCTAAAAATATTAATTAGAAATCAAACCAAAAACTAAAAAAGAATTATAATTAAAAATTAAAAATTAAAAATTAAAAAACGACCCCGTTATTTATCAAGTATGCTACGACTTCTACTCGTACTAGTACACGCTACAAAAACAACCCAACAATAACAAACTTCACTCCTCTGTTTGTCTCTTCTTTCTCTTCAAAACCCAGAAAAAAATATTATATTAAAAAAAAGAAAAAAATTTTAGAAAGCTCCATGTAAGAATTGAGATATATATACGTGTAGATATAGAGAGAGAATTCTAGGGGTTTGTGAAGAAAAAATGTTGGAGTTTAGAGACTCTGCAATAAAGCTCTTCGGAAAAACGATTCCTCTGTTGCTGAACCAGGAGGTCTCGTGCAATGATGAGCCGTCCATGGCGGCTTCCATCGTTGACTCCGACGCCGGTACTGTCGGCACCGGCGAGAGCTCCTCTGATCAGAGGTTTCTTCGTGTTTCTTCTTCGAATAAAGAGAGTTCTGCTGAGGAGGAGGAAGAAGAAGAAGAAGGCGACGGGGACAAGGTACGTGCGAAAATGAGCTTCTGAAATTATTTTTACTCTCTGGACTCGTTATTTTTCTTGGAATTATCGGCTTTAATGGCGTCGGTTTTTGATTTGCAAAACATTTGTGTGATTTTACGTATTCGCGTAATTTTCGAATTCAGGTTGTGTAGATTACTGGCTCTGCATGTTCGATCACGAACTTTTCAATTTTGCAAGAAATTCCATCCTCGAAAGAGTGTTTTGGATTTTTTTTTTATTGAAAATGCTGAGTATTGGATTTTATGAGTTTTGAATCTTTTTTCCAGTTCTTCAAAATCTTCATTTATTTTTCTTTAATCCTTGCAATCTCTTTTTGAAGTTGCCTCTTAATCTGTTGCTAAACCTAATCAGCTTTATGATCATAGCTCATTAAGTAAATAAGATCTTGGCCATCTTTAATTGTGCCTAATTAGCATGCTCTGTGTCATAGGTGATATTTTCCCTGATTTTCCTTTTCAGAAGAACTTAGCCAGGCACCTTTATTGAGAGTAGATGCTTTTCGGTCATATTCACGGCTATATTCCATCTTAATTTTTTTGATGCAATAAAAACTTTCCATGAAAGCTATAAAAATTTTATCTACGGGTTCTCTAAACACTTTTGGAGATTATATTGTGGGAAATGGATGAATTAGCTTACTAGAAGTATAGCGATATCTTTGCATATAAGGAACTATTAAACCATTTTTTATGTTTTACGAGAAGAAAAATTCAATCTTTAGTGCCTAAATTTGTATCCACCAAGCTAGTTTTAACTGTGAATGAGATGCTCTTTTTTGTACTTTTGGCCAACCTCTTTTTTTTTTTTTTTTGTGGGGGGGGTTCTCTTGTTTTGTTCCTACTTGGGTTTTGTTTTTTGGTTTGATGCAATATAGTTACCATGTATTTTTTTTTCTCATTGAAATTTTCTTTTTGTTTAATACTAACAGGAAACTTCAGGAAATGAAAACTCAGGGAAAGATAATGTCTCGGATCAAATAACAGAAGATACTAAAGATCCCAACACATCAGCTGTCATTAGCGAGAACCCCAAATCTCCCTCAGTTGATCGGGAAATTTCATCTTTGAAATCCTCTAGGAGTGCAGAACAAAGCAAAAACAGCAACTCGCGGGAAAAGACTTTAAAAAAGCCGGACAAGATACTTCCATGTCCACGGTGTAATAGCATGGACACCAAGTTCTGTTACTATAACAACTACAATGTCAACCAGCCCCGCCATTTCTGCAAGAACTGCCAGAGATATTGGACCGCGGGGGGGACCATGAGGAATGTGCCTGTGGGCGCTGGCCGCCGCAAGAACAAGAACTCTTCAGCCTCACACTACCACCATTTAGTAATGTCCGATGCTGTCCAGAAAGCTCAAGCTAATGCCGCAAATGGAGTTCACAGCGCCACATTGGGAAGCAATGGCACTGTCCTTACCTTTGGCACAGATTCGCCTTTCTGCGAGTCCATAGCTTCTGCACTGAACCTTGTGGAGAGAAATAAAAACTCTGCGCCAAATGGCTTTCATGTACCTGAAAATAGAGTTGTTGTTTCAAATGGAGGGGGTGACAATGTAGATAACCAGACTAGTGGCTCTTCCATAACAGCTTCCACTTCATCAGATAAGGGAGGAAAACCAGTGATCAAGGATTGTCAAGGCTTTCCTTCTCAAGAACCATGTTTTCCAGGGCCTCCTTGGCCATATCGATGGAATTCAGCTCAGTGGACATCTGCATTGCCGACTCCTCCTTTCTGCCATTTGGGTTTTCCAGTCTCATTCTATCCGCCACCGCCATATTGGGGATCTACTGTATCAGGGTCCTGGAATGGACATTGTTTCTCGCCATCATCTTCCACCGCAAATCTGTCTTCATCAGCACTTGGGAAACACTCTAGAGATGGGGAAATTCTAAATCGAACAAGCTCCCAAAAAGATAATGCTGTTAAGGAAAACAGTAATAGTTCAGAAAGATGTGTTTTGATTCCAAAAACATCGAGGATTGATGATCCCACTGATGCTGCAAAGAGCTCCATATGGACTACGCTCGGGATCAAGAATGAGAAACTGAGTTCTGTCAGTGGGGGTGGTCTGTATAAGGCGTTTCAGTCTAAGAGAGACGCGAAAAATCACATAGTGGAAACATCCCCGATGTTGCAAGCCAATCCTGCAGCCTTGTCGAGATCACTCACCTTTCTGGAGAGCACATAATCACGGCCGAATCCAAGTTCAACGTGATTGGAGGAGTTAAGCCTCAGTAGTTCTCTTGTTGATGACATAATAGCTAGGATAGCTTTTTTTGCCCATAAGGCCGTCTTATTGTCTTAATGATCAACTTCAATGGATCAAGAACCGGTTTACAAGCAATCCAATCTCTCCGAAAACTCACACCAGAGAAGCGTCTACTTGGTTTTTAACCTTGCAGTCGATCAGGAACCGTTTCTCTCTAGCTCATATAGACGTTCTTTTCTTTCTTGTGCTTCTTTCCCTCTCTCTTGTAACAATATGAACAGGTGTTTTTTCTTTCACCTCAGAAGGTTCCTCGTGCAAGTCTTGTTGTACATAACTATAGATGAAAATTGTGGCATATTATAGATATCGAGGTGCGATGCTTGTACGCAAACAGAATTTTGGGAAATTGTCAAAGTAAAACTTTCAATTCTCCCCAGATGATCTTTGTATTGCAATTTTTCTCTTAGTACTTGACACTCTGCTCATGACCTTAACTATGCATAGCAATGTACTAACGGATGTTTATTCTGGTCAAAAGCACAAAAAAGCAGAAAATCAGGGTTATGCCCTTTGAGTTGTTAAAGTGGGACCCCCAATAAAAGTACAAAATTCTGGCCGTTTGATAGAGAAGCGGACAGTGTGGAGCAAACAGAATGTGCAATATGTTCTTGCCACGCTCAACAATGGTTCCTTTCCTGACATAACATGTAAGCTTACGGTTAAGTAGCTAGATATTGCCTGTGGTGTAAATAGTAAATTTGTGACAGTTTGTTTATAGGGCGTTTGGAATTGGCTAGATATTGCCTGTAAAGATTATAGCATATGAGAGCTTTATAATAAAACAATTTTTTTACTTTTTTAACTAAAGAGTTAGTTGGAACTCATTAATACAAAACAGGCTATTAATATATATATATATTTTATATCTATATCTATATCTATCTCTATATCTTGTGCAATCATTAGAGTAGCAATGTGGAATTAGAGGTCTCCTTGCAGGTTGGCGTAGATATATATTACATATATACATATATATATATGTAAATTTTTTTTTTAAAAAAAAAGTTAGCCTTGGCCGGCCCTTATTTGTGTAGATAGACATTGAATTGTTATGTCACAAGAGGCCAAGCATCTTTCTTTTTCAAGCACAAAAGAATCCAAACTAGTAATATCACAGGGTGGGTAAAAAGAATTAAAAAGGGGACAAAGTTGTTGCCTTTTCTTTTCTTTTTTCCCCCTTTTCTTTCCTCTTCCCTTCTGTTGGACGTTCTTTCATTGTGACCTTTCCTTTGTTTACTCCATTTTCCTCTATATACTACCAATAAATACATGCATACTCATGTATGAATGACTATATAGACACATATATATATTAATACACATATATCCAGATATATACGCGCACATGTGATATATGTAAATGTATATCTATAATATAAAAAATAAGATGCGGTATGTGCGTGTAATCTATATCCAGGATCAGATATATTATCCGTTGTTGGTGTGAGTTGTTATAGGACCCAATACACGTGCAACGCCATCAAAGATTTATTACCCCCTTACTTTGATGACCATTTGGGTTACCTTTTTTCCTCTCTTTTTGTTCTTTTGCTTCACTGAAAAGGCAATGTTATTTTCTTCTATTTTTCCTTTCCAAAAATCCCCTATTTGGGCATCATCAATTCCTAAGTATTTGTGACGCAACCATAGGGCATATACCAAGAAAAATCTCCCCACTCATTTAATGATTTACTTGACGTTTAAGAACAAATGTCAATTTCATTTAAGGCAGCTTCACGTGGGTGGTAGCCCCCCTTCTAAAGATCTTGTGGTTCTCCTCATTTTGCATTCTATATAGTCAATATAGTGGCTGCCCTTTGTTGCATGTTGAATGTTGCATCAAACTCTACATTGCACTTTTTTTTTTTCGTCTATCCAAAGAAATCTCATTGGAATTTATTTATATAAAAAAAGAGTCACAAAAGGGGGCAGATATTTTGGTGGTGTTCTAATAAAGTATAGGAAAAACCCGCCAAATAATTCAGCTTTTTAATTATTATTTAGTTCCACATATTAAGTCAAAGTGTAAAATTTATTTTATTCCATATTGGATTTTTGGTTAGCCTTGTAAGATATATTATCTTGTTGTGTGTGGTCAAATAATAATATAACAACTTGTTACAGCGTCCTTAATAGAAAGCATAGCTCGTGTTGGTTGTCAACGTGGAAAGGTAATAGAGCATGAGGGTTTTACAAAGTCCAAGTGTGGAATTTTGTTAAGTCCAAGTTTGGACCACTAGCCCCTTCCACAACCAACTAGAGATTTTTTCAATAATCTCCCTCATCACATATTAGGTTTTAAGTTGGACAACTATACACCTGCTTTTTTGGAATAGGCCGAATCTTGTTAGCTAACTTGGCTCTTATATCAATTTTGGTCGTATTAGGCTTTCTTAGTTCTAAAAACTAGCTCAAAGGGTGAGATTTTTCCTCACACTTATAAATAAACCGCGAGCCCCTTCCACAACCGATCAAGAGATTTCTTTAACAAAGTTGAGGTTGTATGAAAAATTACTTTCATGACATTATTTTGACAAGAATATTGCATTAATTTGCCTATTTTTAAGGAAAGTTTTGGGTAAGATGTAGCAACAAAAAAAAAAAAATATCTATTGATGGGATAGTATTACAAAAACAGAACAGCATTAAAATCATATTAAATAAAAAAAGCACTCGATATAAATCAAACAGTTTTGAACTGTACGAGGGTCTTTTTTATAGCCTACACGAGAGAGAGGGAAAAAAAAGTTCGAGATGAAGTGCTCGGAAAGTATTTATGCAGAAACATCCTCTGCATGGGAAAAGTGGGAAACGTACCTTTTTCTTCCACCCAAAAAGAATGCAACAAAAAGAGGGATTGGAGAAATTCTGATAACTTATGGTGTAAATTTCCTAATCCTTTACCAGTGGGAAAAGGCTCAAACTGTGAACTTAATAACTTGACAATAAATACTTTTTGAGTCGTTAAAAAAAGCAAAAGAAAAGCATAGAAATAATTTGAAAAGCTAAGCGATTAGTTTGTGCATATTGCTCCTGAGCAACCATAATAAGCTTTTATTATTATTGTTTTTTTTTTCATGAAGTGGCAGACTTCTAATACAAACGCATCGCTATACATAAACATATTTTTTTTTATTTATTTATACGATAAAAAGTAAATATCTTGCATGAATTACATTATCATGCATGGTTTTATCCTTGCACGCTCTTTGCCTAGGTCATTATTTTAGTGTCTATTTGTGGTTCTTCTTTTGAATATAAAAGTCATTTGAAAGCTAATTAGGCTTATCTGCGCGTCGGAAAAGTGCCATTCATTTTTAAGCTTAATATTCCCACCAAAAAATAAACAGCACTGACCGATAAAGTTTGAAATTTCTATCCGGGTTCGGTCAAAATAAGAGAGAAGGTTGGTGGGGGAAATAACAAGGAAAGATCCAATTGGAGAAAAAATATCCAGCGAAGAAAAAAAAAAAGATACAGAAATTGTAGTAAAAACTAATTGTTATTGCTAATTAGCATGTTTTAAAAATGTTTCTAGTCAATAGCAAATTTACTAGATAAATAGAAAATTTACTTGGTAAAAAATATATTTAAAATAAGTAAAAAAAATTATTAGTTAGTAAATTTTCTATTTGTTGCTATTTACTTCAAACTTTTTTTAAATTTTTTTATTTACTTCAGTATAAAAATACTTAAATCTCCCAAAAAATATTGGAAGAAAAGCTAATCTACGCCCTCTTTGAATAGCAGGCTTCAAATGGATGGGCGATTATTTCTAAAGGGCCTCTAAATTAGTGTCCATGACATTTTTGCTTAGTTTTTAATACGAATGACTTGTTTACCATTCAGGGGTCTCT
This sequence comes from Artocarpus hirsutus, assembly GCA_946598075.1. Lineage (NCBI taxonomy): Eukaryota > Viridiplantae > Streptophyta > Magnoliopsida > Rosales > Moraceae > Artocarpus > Artocarpus hirsutus. The sequence continues at coordinate 53,722 of CAMOHE010048125.1, forward strand.
CTATTTGGGCTGATTAAGCTGCTCCATTAAAAGTAAATTACACTTGCCTTTCTAGAATCAGAACAATAAAAATAAAATAGAAATAGAAAAAATTATAACAAGTGTCTAAATTATTGTTATTAAATTAAAATCTAACACAATATTAAAAATATCTTTAATGATATAGTAATTATATTAATGATATTACATATTGTATTATATAATTACATATAAATAATTTTAATGATATCATTATGAGACATTTGGAGAATTTTTACAAATTAGAGACATATTTTAATTTAATAAACGTAATTGGGCCAATTCTCTCATGAACTCATAAAAATAAATAAGAAAAAATTACAATGCGTATTCAAATTATTGTTATGAAATTAAAATCTAACACAATATTCAAAATATCTTTAAAATGTCCTTAATGATATAGTAATTATCTTAATGATGTTACATTTTGTACTATATAATTACATATAAATAATTTTAATGATATCATTATGAGACATTTGTAGAATTTTTACAACTTAGAGTCATATTTTAATTCAATAAACGTAACTGGACTAACTGTCTCATTAACCGTTAAAAATAATGAAAAGACCATGATGAGATCCATTACTTTTCTCTTCAATTTTATAGCCCACCGATTAAATCGAACGGTGTCGAAATGAAATTCTTCTTAAAATACAATAGAAAAATTACAAGAGTATTTGAAAGGGTGATGGAAACTGTTGATTAGAATCATTTTTATTGTAATATGTAAAAGCTTTACATTGTAACAATTTTTTTTTATTTTATTATAACATGTGAAAATTTTATACTGTTCGTAACAAAATTTGTAATGAAAACTATGGTTCCGATCAACTCAGCCAAACACCGTTTACATCTAATGTTAATTGTTTCCAAATCAAATAACTCTACAAAATAAATGAAAATTGCTAAAAAAAATTAAAAAATCCGAAAACCCCTTTCTCCAGCGACATTAATTGAATTAATTGAACCATTTTCTCCGGCGACATTAATTGAACCATTTTCTCCGGCAACCCATTTTTTTCAACTTGCGACCGACAACAGGAAGCAGAGTTACCCAGACCGTCATCATGACTAATGGAATTACGACAGGATTGCGCGGAGTCGGTGGCCACTGTGGCGACGGAAATAGAGCAGAAGGGGGAGGTCTTGTTTTGTGTAGCAAAGGAATCAGAGCAGAGGGCAAAGGCATAGTTCGCAAACATTGTAGCAGCGAAATCAGGGCGAAGGGCGTGGTTCGCCTCCATTGTAGTGACGGAATTGGGGCCGAATGGCGAAGATCGTGATTCACGAACCATTGTAGAGACG
>CAMOHE010048126.1:0-12916 GCA_946598075.1 Artocarpus hirsutus
GGGCAGTGACTCTGTACATTGCTCCTGCCCTCCAGTACATTGAACCAAATGTCTCCTCCCATTGCTTGGTAGTCATGGAAACCCAACGTCTAGCTTATTGCCTTTGGTTCTAGGAGTAGTTGTATCATCATGACCCAACACCTTGCCCATTATTTCCATGAGATCTTTACAGTAAGAAGAAGGTTGTAGCTGGTGTGCGTGCCATAGGAGGTCAATGTCATACGTTGGAACACAAAATCTTTTGGCGGACCTCTCCTTGTTTCTCAATATCAAGTGCCAGAACCCTATATATCTGGCCAGGCTCCTTCCCAATAGAGATTGTCATTCATGTAGGGTCTGGATACCTGTTGGGATTATTGGTTACATGCTTCAGAAAAAAATGTGTTGGGGAAAATGAGTGCAAGGGCATTATTAAGAGGACAACATAGGTTCAATTAAGTACAGTAATTTTATGTTGATTAGCAAAAAAGAAAAATGTAATTTTCTATGTCCTCCCTTAGGATAGGTTCGATAATCCACTACCCCACCTTAGGTTCTATATCCAACTATTATAGTGTGGCATTGTGTGTGGTAGCATGAGTGAAAATTAAGTTTATTTTTTAAGTAGAATTAGGTCAGATCTTTTCTGTTCTATTGATGGACCTATGACGAAAGAAATAAAGACAAGATCGTTCCAATGATTTTTTTTTTTTTTTTTACTAGCGTGCACATACAAAAAAAAAAGTGCAGTAATTCTCTTATCAATATTTTTTTTCAGATTTTGATACTTTACATAGGAGGACCAGCATATGCAGTCTGATTCTAAGGGCCAAAACTTGATGTTCCATAGCTTAAAAGTGGAGAATTAATGACTCTTCAACATTTATCTAATTTGTGAAACCCATTGGATAAAGGTATGATCTACATCTAAGACACGTGAACAGAAAATTTTGGTGCTTAATTGAACCTTAAACGTGACAAACTTTTGAGAACAAGGGGTGATCTTTCTGTAGATACCATGAGGCTTGAAGCAAGAAAAATGGGATACTTAACAATTTGACTACCTGGTAAAAGAAAGAACTACACGTTTTGGCGGCCAAGAGGAGATCATACTCGGTGCTTTTTGAGACTCCAAAAACTTTATTTCTGCAACACCATTAGAGAAGAAGCCGCTCGTATCGAGTTCACAAGGCTCGTTAGGATAAAACCTGTTCCATATTTCTTTAGTCTGCTTCTTGCAACTTTCTTGAACAGACGATACGACTAGGACAGAGCTAGAAAAATTAGTCTGGAAGGACAGGATAATTTTAAAAGGGCGAAATATAATTTTAAGAAAACGGAGTATAATTTCAAGGGGTTGGAATATGATTTCTATAAAATTTTATGAACAATGTTGGAAGAAAATAAAAGTTCGGGGGGATGGCTGTCCACGTTGGTCCGTGAGTAGCTCCCAGAGCTTGGATAAGAAACACATTTTTCTTGCGGATCATTGATGAACATCTTACAAATTTATGTCAAGTTTTCGTAGTTTGAGAGTCCAACCGGGTTAAGCGGCCTATGACAATGCCAAATCCATTCACAATCCAGAAACACAACTAGAGGACCATCTGAAATCTCGGATTCATTATGTTTGGCAAGTAAGGGAAGCCAATAATATTTGTACCTGAAATTAACAGAACAATATATATTAATATAAATATATATATATATTATTTTGGTTTGCCCAAAAATTCAAAATTCCGTGATTTGTAACAAAATTATCATACCAGTGAATGGCCCGGGTCTAGGGTGGGGGCCACCATAGACGTGAGGGTTCCTATCAACAGAGGCTAGAAACTGCTAATCTTCTTTAGCAGTAGCCAGTAAGTCCCCACTTATCTCAACCTCTTGTGCTTCTAACCATTCAAGTTCTTTCTCGTTATCCATTTCTCCACAAGAAAGTCTTTCAATTCATTTATATGTAATCTAAGAATCAGATGAAGAAATGGGGTATGCCCTATGCATTAAAGGGGAGGGTGGGAGATCATGTGAATTCTTAGTTGAGATTTGATTGTTAACTAGTGCAGATATTTACAGTGTATAAGATCTAAACAGAAAGTTTAAGTAATGAGCCAAGCACCCATTTTCCCTTTCTTATCAAACAAAATTGCCCATGTTTGCCTCAATTGTGTGGTCATGCACACACTTTTGGAAGAAATGGTTAGTTATAGTTTAAATACATAACAAATACAGAGATGAGGTTTCTTTATTGCTTGGAGAAGTGGTATTCTGAGAAGTCGTTGAATATCAACAAAAGGTTTTTATGTTTGGTGGTAATGAGTAGGGTGTGAACTCCTCATAGCAATTAAGAGATGAGCAGTGTCACTTGGGCATATTGTTAATGCCGGGAAGAAAACTTGGACAGTGTATTGATGTTAGACGTATGATGCCCCTTACTCGCTTGAATATAAAAAAATCGTTCAAATCTACTAGAACCCATAATATGTAGGGATAGGTACTTATTTTCTGTGTAACGTTTTACTTTGTGTTTTATCATGCCTATTTTTTGCATTCTTACTTTTACGTTAAAAAAAAAAAAAATCCCTTGTTTGATCTAAACTTATGGTGCGAAAAGCTCATTCTAACGGACCATTGAACACCTTAAGTGAGTTTGATCAATTTGGTCAATTTCGTTGTGCGAATGGATTTTTTGCTCTGTAAGTTTGATTAAATTTTGTTAAGACATTTTAAACGTATTATTTAAACACAAAAATACAACAAGTGTTTGGGAGTATTGGTTTGAATCAATTGGTTTAAAATACTATAGTATGTAAGAGTTTTATATTATATCTTGCTTTTGCTTTATACCGTAATGTAACGTACAAAAAGTCTCACATCGGCTAGGTAGAGGACCAAAGAACAGTACTTATATCCTGGGCTGCCCACCTCTCAACAAGAGCTTTTTTGGGACGTGACAAATGGTATTAGAGCGGGTACTGTCTGCCTGGTGTGTGGACTCTCTACGGTCCAGTGGGACCCTCAGGGGAGCCGATCCGTGATGGGGGCGTAACGTACAAAAAGTCCCACATCGGCTAGGTAGAGGACCGAAGAGCAGTACTTATATCCTGGGCTGTATTTCGACATGTGGTTTACTTTTTCCCCTCTATTACTAAATTTCTTCTTGAATCGTTTTCAAAGAAAAAAAGAGCATTCGACATACTGGGGTTCTTTTTCTCTTGTAACAATGACAAGAGGCTGATCTGATTTGACACTGTTTTATTGAATTGTTTCTTGGGTGCCCAAAGACTTCCCAATTGAGCAGAAATGGTTATCTACATCCAGTGACCAATATGAAACCTTTTTGCTGATATTCAACACCTATCCATACTCATTTACGAAGAAAAGAAAAATGTCATACACCTAACATGTTTAGACTTGCACACCCCAGATACAAACAAACACCTTTGAGTTCATCGTCAAATGTTGATAGCCCTGTTACTTTCGAGGAGAGTGTTTAGAAATTAAATTTTAACATCAAAATTATTATTACAGTAAAATTCTTACATATTATATTGTAAAGTAAAAATATTTTATAGTATAAAATTCTTTTATGTTATATTATTTAAGTTTAAACTTGAAGTTGTAACTTATTCTCAAACTTTATTTGAAATTATATCAGTGTACGCCTGACTTGTGCACAATAGTACTCAACAAATATTTGAGATTTTGATCTATCTATTCCGAAGTTAGTAGCACCCAAAAAGTGCTTCCTTTCTTTTTCGACCATTAGAAACTCAACATCTCTTATTCTTGGGAATTTTGATTGACAGTAATTGACAAAAAAATGATCTGCACTATTTAAATTTAGATTAGTGGAGAGACTTCAATGGAGATGTCGTCCAAAGTGGAAGGAAGAGATGAGAAAAAATAGTGGTAAAACAGAAGTGAGTGGGAAGTGGACCCCCCTCACTTTTCAATCACAGAGTAGGTACGAAATTATGGGCTTCACCTTCACCTTAGGAGGGGGAAAATATTCCTTTATTATATGATTTGAAGGAGAAAGGTAAAAATTGTTACCAAAACTAAGAAATCTAAGACTAAAATTATAAAACTTAAAAAATTTGAGAGAAAATTTTTAGGGAGAGAAAGTAGAAAGAGAATTTCTTGTTTATTATGAAGGAGATGTGTGTTATCAATGAGTGAGAGATATGGTATTTATAGGAAAATTTAAAGCACTATATACTAGTATTATGTATCTATGACATTATCGCTAACATCATCAATTATTACTATTTACCTAGGACCTTTGTTTTTAATACAAGTTTATTGATGGACAACCATCCTTTTTGATTACTTTCTAACATATTCTTCCTGAACAAGTTTGTCACACTCCCGTTAGATGTCCATCATTTATGATGCATCATTAAAAACCTTTGCTATGAAAAAACCAGTGGGACAAAAACTATAACGAAGAGAAAAAAAGTACATCAATCTTGTCTAAGTGCTCCATGCTCCCTTGTTAAAAACCTTACTAAAAAAACCCTGTAGGACAAAATCATAGCAAGGAAAAAGAGTACAGCAGGAGTAAACTCCCCCTTAAGTTGACATTAGTCATTCTTTATAAATCTCTCAAATGATGCATCCCAAAATTGTGTATATGTCGTTTGAAAGTTGATGTCGGAAGTATCTTCATGAAGAGATCTGCAACATTGTCACTTGAACAAATATATTGAACATTAATATCCTTTTTCTTTTCAAGCTCTTGGGTAAATGAAACGAATTTTGGGGTATATGTTTTGCTTTGTTGCTCTTGATATATCCTTTCTTTATCTGAGTGGCACATGCATTATTGTCTTTAAACAATACTATTAGATTCTTGTTGAGTGGAAATCCACAAGTGGCTTAAATATGTTGAATCGTGGACCTCAACCACACACATTCTCGACTTGCTTAATAGAGTGCGATAACTTTAGCATGATTTGATAAAGTAATAACCAATGTTTGGTTTTGTGAACACCAAGAAATCGCAATACCTCTATTTTTGAATACATATTCAGTTTGAGATTTAGCTTTATGTGGATCTGATAAGTAACCTGCATCTGCATAACTAATTAGTCCTTGTTTTGATCCTTTGGGATAAAAAAAACCCAAGTCTATTGTTCCTTGAAGATAGCGAAATATGTTCTTAATTCCGTTCCAATATCTCCATATAGAAGCTGAGGTAAATCTTGCTAATAATTTAACAGTTAAAGCAATATATGATCTTGTACAATTAATAAGATACATAAGAGCTCTAATTGCACTAAGAAATGGTACTTTAAGACCAATAACCTCTTTCTTATCTTTATTAGAACAGAATGGATATGTTTCCACTTTGAATGATTTGTTTGCTATTGAGGTATTTAAAGGATTTACTTTGTCCATATTAAAGCTTTTAAGACCTTTTTGTTATAATTTGATTGATACAAAAGTATTCCACTTTGTAAATGCTCAATCTATAAACCAAGACAATACTTGGTTTTTCCAAGGTCTTTCAATTTCAAATTCCTCCTTTAAATATGTCATTACCTCAACAATTTCGTTATGATTCCCAATGATATTTAAATTATTAACATAGATAGTAATAATTACATATCCAGATGTTGTTTACTTAATAAAAACACATGGTCATATAAGATTATTTTCACATTATTTCTTTAATAAATATTCACTTAAATAATTATACCACATGCGTCCAGATTGTTTCAACCCATACAATGTTCTATTTAACTTGATCAAATATATTTCTTTAGGTTTTAAACTTGATGCTTTAGGCATTTTAAATCCTTCAATGGTTTTTATATAAATATTACTATCAAATGATCCATGCAAATAAGTTGTAACAACATCTATAAGATGCATTCATAAATTTTTAGAAATTGTTAGGTTGATTAGATATCTAAAAGTAATTGCATCCATTACTGAAGCATACGTTTCTTCATAATCGATTTTAGATCTTTGTGAAAAACCTTATGCAATAAGTCGAGTTTTGTATCTCACAATCTTGTTTTTCTCATTGCGCTTCTACACAAAAACCCATTTATATCCTATAGGTGTTACAACTTCAAGTGTGAGAATAATAGGTCTAAAAACTTTATGCTAATTAAGCGAATTTAATTTAACCTACCTAGCGTCTTTTCGTTTAACCTAATCGTGACTATTTTTACATTCAATAACTGATTTTAGTTTAGGATCCTCACTTTCAATGATACATGCCACTGAGTAAGAAAATATTTCATCAATATCTTCCATTTGATTTTGATTCCACATAATCAATAGAGATCTCATGATTTTCTAAACCTTCTAGGTTTTGGCCAACATCAAGAGTCTATTGATTTATCTCATTTTGCGTTTTTTCTAGAACACATTTCTCTATATTGGGGTCATCATGCTTTTTAGCTCCTTTTCTTTTTGAGGATTTTTATCTTTGGAGTCGATTGGCCTACCATGCGTCAGGCGTATCGTAGACTCATGAGTGACTATATTTTCGATTTGTCATTTTAAGACTTCAATTCGAGTTGGAGTATTAGCAGTTGGTATATGTGACTAGTCACTCATTGTGTATCTATGAATGCATCTAGTATTTAATTTGCTATATTTTGTAAGTTTGCGATCTTTTGTACATCTAGTTCACACTATTTTGTACAAGGATTAAGATGCAATAGAAATGGTTCAAACCATGTAATCTCTTTTTCTAGTTGTTTCTTATCTCCCCATAATGTCGAGAAAATTACCGCTTTAGAATGACAATCGGTAAAACGTGCCGTAAAAACATCTCCAGTTTGAGGCTTAAGATATTGATGATTGAAGAGGATTTGTAGCTGATATATATTCCCGGTCTTCTTTGAGGGCCCATCATTATACGTTGTGGTGGAGCAATTGGTACATATATTACACAACAAAAAATCCTTAGATGGGAGATATTTGGTTCTTGACCAAATGTTAGTTGTAATAGGGAGTATTTATGATAAGCACTTGGCTGATGCGAATTAATGTTGCAGCATCTAAAATTGCATGACCACATACAGAAATTGGAAGCCTTGTTGTCATTATTAATGGTCTAGCAATAAGCTGGAGGCGCTTAATCAATGATTTAGCCAAACCATTTTATGTATGTGCATGAGCAACAAGATGCTCAACAATAATCCCAACTGACATATAACAATCATTGAAAGCTTGAGATGTAAATTCACCAGCATTACGAAGTCTAACTTTCTTAATTATATAATCAGGAAATTGTGCTCGTAAACTAATTATTTGAGTTACAAATCTCGCAAATACCACATTGCAAGCTGATAATAAATAAACGTGTGATCATCTGCTAGAGGCATCTATCAATACTATAAAATTTCTGAATGGTCAACATAGTGGGTGAATAGGCCCACATATATCACCTTGAATACGTTCAAGAAACATAAGTGATTCACTATTAATTTTAATTGGTGATGGTTTCAAATTTGCTTTCTTTTGAAGGAAGTTCTGGCCCTTCAATAGATGTCCATATGATTTTTCCATAATTCTTCATATCGTTGATGAACTAGGATGACTTAATCGGTCATGCCATAAGTTTAATACCCGAGGATCTTCCTTAACTACTACTTGTGATTAAATCACATTTAATACATATAATGCAGTCTCAAGGAAAGCTTTAAAAGTTTTTCTAGTATGTACTTCTTTTTAGAAATCTCATTAGTAATGAACATATACTTTTTATTATCTTCAGTCCCAGACTGAGTATCATATCTATGAAGGTATATGTCATTAAAACTCAATAATTTCCTTTTGAATTTTGGAGAAAACAAAACATCATTTATGAAAAACTTTACTCCATTTGGCAATATAAAGCTAGCTTTACCAATTCTTTCTATCAAGTCGACAGGACCTGATATTGTATTTACAATTGTCTTTATTTGTTTTTTATCTGAGAAATACTTTTTATTTTTAAGGATAGTGTGCGTTGTACCACTATTTGGTATGCAAATATCCCTAATATTATCTTTGAAATTTGCTCATTCACTAGTATAATCCATATCAAGCTTTACAAAAATAAACAATTTAATAAGAATAAAATTTCAATTATAATATTTTATATAAGGCATTACATAATATGTCAAAAACAAAACATATCTTATAAAAGCATTATTTAGTACAATAAACATAGTAATGATATCTAGTTATCACTAGTATCTCCTTCAACAAAATCATCTATAAAATCCGAAGCATTAAGGTGTGTTGAATCATCTATAGGATCATGTTCGACAAAATTTACTTTCTTTTCTTTCCCTATTAGGGATGCCTTATAAAGCTTACATAGATACTTTGGTGTTCGACAAACTTAGGACCGATGCCCTTTAGTGCCATATCTATAGCATAAATCTTCAAGATTCTTTGAAGAATTCTCACAAATATTTTTCTCTTTATCATGTCTTCCTTCATGATGCTTCTTTTGGATTGTGTGGTTTTATGTGAGCTAAAAACTATCTTAAACATGTCCCCGACTATGGCCATGATGACGACCATGTTCACGTCTACGGCCACGACCATGTCCGTGTCCATAGCCACAACCATGACTGGATTATGTCCTCGTTTAAAATTTTGAATACTTACAGCATTTGCTTTTAGAAATATTGTCAAATTTGTACGACGAAACTGATGATTTTTTAACGAAGGCTCATTATTTTTCTCTGCTACCAGAAGAGAAGAAATTAGTTCAAAACATTTCTTAAAACCACTCAACTAATATTGTTACTGTGAGGTTATGTGAGATGTATCAAATATGGAGTAAGTCTTTTTCAACATTTCCTCATCATTAATTTTCTACCCACAAAACTTCAATTGTGAAACTATTTTGAATATAGCAGAGTTATAATCATTGAGTTTTTAAAAGTCTTGGAATCAAAGAGCATTCTATTCGTGAAGGGTTGTAGGAAGTATAACTTCCTTTTGATGAGCGAATCTTTCTTTAAGATCCGTCCATAATGCACTTAGATCTCTCACAGTGAGACATTTGCATTTAAACCTTCATTGATGTGTCTGCAAAGGAAAATCATCGTTTTTGCCTTATCTTGTAATGATGTGGTATTGCATTCTTTGATTGTCCCAGAGACAACCATTGACTCTAGATGTATTTCTACATCAAGAATCCAAGGTATATAATTCTTTCATATGATATCCAATACAATGAACTCAAGCTTTTTAAGGTTTGACATGATGATAGCTATAACAAAATACAGTAATAATTAGATATACAACTTTATTTATTTAAAGCATAAGTAGTACAAACATTACATGTTAAAACATAATAACAATTAACAAAAGAGGAAGAATAAAGAATGTGATAAATACAAATAACAAACTAAATTCCATAGGAGAATATTCTCCAATAATAAGAAGGATAACAAGCATGATAAAGAGAGCAATTATGATCATTAAGAACAGATTAATCATATTGTGAAAATTATAATTATAGGCAATTTCTAGTGAAAAGATATAACATTGAAGAGGATGAGAAGTGATATGTGAGAGTTAAGAATTTACCAATTTATAGAATAAAAACTAACCATTATTTAGCTGTTTATTACCGTTGGAATAGTGTTATAGCCTTTGGAATAGTATTAAAATAGTATTGCCTTGATTGGTATTTTAAGAAGAATATAAAACCGTATATAGTAACGGTAACATATAAAGGAATACATAAACAATAGTCACTTGTAATAAAATTTAAGATAAACAACAATGAGTTAAAATATATATATATATATATATATATGGGAATAATTATATGTATATGTTAGAATAACAACAAACTATCAATAGATAGGAGGGTAGGTCTTCTATATTAAATAGAAACAATTAATAGCTAGGAGGCTTAACCTTCCATATTGAACATAAATAGAAGCAATTAATAAATATGAGGCTTAATCTTCCATAAAAGAAATTAAGAATTAAGATGCTTAGCCTTCCATATTGAACATAAATAAAAGTAATTAATAAGTAGGAGGCTTAGCTTTCTATAAGTAAAAGAAATTAAGAAATAAGAGGCTTAGCCTTCAATAATAGATAGAAGTACAAATTATTAACAAGTAGGAGGCATGACCATCCATATTAAAGAAAACTAATTTAGTTAAATGATATACCTTTATTTTTATGTACTAGATGTAGAAAGTTGGGTAGGAACTAGAGCATTTGTACTGATAATGTGTTATGAAAGCTAAGAAATGCAAGACTAAAATTATGAAACTTAAAGAATTTTAGAGAGAATTCTTAGAAAGAAAAAGTAAAGAGAGAATCTTTTTGTTTATTATAAAGGAGGTGTGTGATAAATGAGTAAAGGCGCAGGTATTTATAGAAAAATTTACTATACTATTTATTGATACTATTTACCTAAGACATTATCGCGACATTATCGCTTATATTATCAATTATTACTATTTATCTAGAGTCTTTATTTTTACAAAGTCTATTAATAAACAACTATCTTTTTTGATAAGTTTCTAACATTTAATTCTTGAACAAGTTCATAACAAAATTTATGTTTAGAATACCTTTCTCAATATTCGATAATCATGTTGCGGTGTTGCGGTAATGCTTATCCAACGTCCAAAACAATATTGTAACACAACTTACAAGGCAATTATCTTTTTCTAGGACGAGCCAAAACGGAGCCACTTTAAATTCCGAGGAAGAATTAGAATGAAATGATCTTCAAAATGACGCCACTTAACTTAGCATCCGATCTTATCCATGTTCAAACATAACTGACTCTCGCATTTTAGGTCTTCTTATTTTTATTTATTTTTTTATTGTGTTTTTCTTCCCTCCATTGTTAGGAAAGGGATGGTCTAGCAACAAAAGTCACTTTTATCTTTTTTTTTTTTTTTAATTACTTTGGTGAGAAGTTCATCATTTTGTTCATGAAAACTTTTGATTGAAAAAAAAAAAAAAAGATTTTGAGTTTAAATTTAAAGTCATTTTGGAGTATAGTCTTACATCAATTGTGTATTTTTTTAGCTCATGTCAAAATAAAAAAAAAATATAAAATATTGTTTTTAATACAAATGTGACGGTTGGAAAATAAAACTACACAGATCGTGTATTTCCACATGTTCTATTTAAAGATCTCTTTAAATTGATGAAATTTTACAAAAACAATAAAAATTAAAAAAAAAAGTGTAAAACTGCTTGGAGTGGGTGGCCCGTGTGCTTGGGAGATTGAAGAAGACAATGCCAAGTACAACTAAAGTCTTGTACGGGCTATATCGTTTTTTATTTAATTTATTAATTAAACAAAAATCAAATAATATAAATACTTTTTTTTGAAAGAAATATAACTGGTAAAATCAAATAATATAAATGGTTTTTTTGGTAAAAAAATATAAATGGTTAAATCAAACAGTATAAATGGTTTGTTTGTTTGTTTTCCTTTTTTCTTTTTTTCTTTTTTTTTTTCAGAAAAGGAGTACAAATGGTCTTAACTTTCAACATGTATGTAATGTGTTCACATTTCTTAATTGAATCCTTACATACATACATACATATATATATATATATATATATATATATATATATATCCCTCTATTTCCTTGAAGTCACAAAGAAAAAAAACTTGTCCCACTTTTGAAAAATCAGAATATCCTCAGTTCCTTAGACCAGATCATTAGCATAATTATTACAGCCACTAATTAGCATAATTAATATTGATGCCTTTGTCATGTTGATTGCCTTAGAGCCACGGCTGCCACCATAACACAACTTTAATTTGAAAATTTATATGCATTAATAAACAATAAACATAGTTAGCTTTACGTATTTTTCTTCCCCTACATGCTCTAATTCAATCAAAGAACTTGCATTTTTTAAATCCTAATATCCCTATTTCATCATTTTTTCAACATAAAAATAATTTTCCACCTTTTACGTTTTAATATCATGTGCTGACATTTATTAAATAATTAATTAAGTGTTGCTAATATTTTGTATTTAAAATATTTTTATTCTGACTAACAAGTCTTTAAAATTCCAATTCAAGTATCTTATCAGGTCTAATTCTGATTAAAATGGATACTAAATTTTTAGTCTTTGCAATAATATTACAAAGATAACGTTGCTAAAAATCAAGGCTAAATTAGAATCACGGTCGCAGCCGTACAAATGGAAAGAATCCAAAACAACATTCTCACTTGCTAATCAAAGGGCTTAGGGGAGAAAAAATGGGGGCTTAAAACTCAAATCTTTTTTTTAGAAAAAGTTATATTACACAGCCAAATTATTGTTATGAAAATAAAATTCAACACAATATTTAAAATATCTTAAAAATATTCTTAATTGTATAGTCATCGCTTTAATGATATCGAGACATAAGAAGGATATTTACATACTGGAATCATATTTTAATTTAACAAATATAATTTAACCATTTGTCTCATTAATTTTTTAAGGTTTTAAGACTCAAATATCTAATTAATTACTTAACTATACCCTTTTTCTAAAAAATGAACTTTTTCTATCACAAAAAATATTTTCATTAATTAATATTTTGTTTTTGTTTTTGACAATTGATCTAAATAATCCGCTAATAAGTCTAAATTTGATATCTCATTAGTTGTCTTTGCAATATTATTTGGATAACTTATTTATTTATTTAATTTTAGGGGATTATTTGCTTATTATTTCAAACATTTATTTTTATATGTAAAATTCTTAAATTTAAATAATTTGATAAAATAATATTGGAATAGAACAACAAATTTGGATTGAGCCACTACTACACCTGTACCCAAACAGAACGAATCCATTTTTTCTCTGTCAACCACTTTCATTTTATAAGTTTTTGTCCCCACCAAACCTCAATCTTTTTTAATACCAACCCTCAAGGAAAAAAATACACGTTTATTTTTTTAATAAAAAAATACACATTTCT